>JAWZTD010018301.1:0-19953 GCA_035221335.1 Echites panduratus
AAACGGAATTTTTCAACGAAATACATCATTTTTCAACGAATTTACCCCGTTGAAAAATGAGTCTTTTTTTGTAGTGTAATGGACTTAATTAGGCTGGTTTTCTTTTATTTTTAAAATTTTTTGTATAAAATTATTGACTACATTAACATGATATTAATTATATAATATATATTTTTGGTTTGCAGGTTGGTTACAAAAAAAAAAAAAAAAAAAAAAAACTCTATATCAACCGATGCAATTAGATTGTTCAAAGTCAATCTACCAGATATAATTCCCCGTCCTTCAAAATACCTGATTTAGAGAAAAAAATTGGTAATTTCTGACAAATCCCTTATTAACTACCAAAAATGGTGCAGTGTATTGAAAAAAAAAAAACTTAAAAATTTTTTTTAACTTGCCCTGTGAAATCAAGATTCAGACCAAAAGGACTTAATCCCGATTCGTAGCCCATAAATTATTAAGGACCTTAGAAGTTAAAAATAAAATTTTAAACCTAATTTTTTCTTTTCTTTTCATCCCCACACCTCCCTATCCTCACCTCTTGGAGTTTAGATGTTTTGAACTCCAAACATTTTAATTTGAAGTGTTACTATTTTTCGCCAAACTTTAAATACTCGACAATTTTGGACTCAATTGATTTTTTTTTTTTTTAAAAATTTGTAGGATTAGATGGACAATTGATTTGTCAAAGAACAACAAACGATAGCTTTTACCACCTTCAACAACTGTAATTGCAAGATGCACAATTTTTAAAACATGAATTTAGTAAAAACATGAATTTAGTTCGATTTAATCCTCTCGTTTGTTAAATAAGCCAAACTCAAATGCATTTGATTCAATAGACTCACAAGATTAAATGAGTTTTTTTTAATATATATATATATATATATATTTGTATTCAAAAATAATACGGAGTATACTATTAAATCTTTAATGGTTAAAGTTAATGATCAACTGAATTTCTTAAAAAAGTAAATTTGATCAAGTACTACTAGTATTTAATTTGTCCTTTTAGGATATAACTTATAAAATATAATTTTGAAAAATAATTTTTTATTAAAGATTTTACTATTTTATGAAAAAGATATCTGATATAAATTTTGACGGTTAAAAACGTAACAATACACTCCATAACATTACCCTATAGATGTAATATTTTATTTATGTAGTATTATATATAATATTTTTTAATTCTTTGATATTTATTATATAATATTTAATTTAAAAAAAAATTTTTTAAAAATATTTTAAGACACAAAAATGAATCCAAACTCAAGTTTTTTTTTCCTTTCACTATAGTTAGTCAAATTCAACCTTGGGCATTCCAAATATTTCATAAGTCAAACGTGAGCTTGAATATTAATACAATCAAGTCAGTGAGAGAGATATGGAATATAAACTTAGAGAGAGAAAATTTGTAGAGAAAGGAAAATACATTCAAAATGATTTTATATTTGGTATTTATAGTATAATGTTAAATAAGTAAAATAGGTAAGGAAATTAAATTAAAATTTCTTTAATTCAAAAAGTAAGAATAAAATATCATTATATAATTACAAGTTATAATTATAATATCCATTAATATAAAAGTGTACAGTATACATCACATATCCTTTCAAAAAATAAATAAAAAAACTTTAATGATTAGCTTATCATTGAATAGACTTATCGGTTATCGAGGTTCGAGTCTTGTATACTAAACCTATCTGGAAAGAACAGTAATGCATTTTATATGCATCCTTGCAATTTTTTTAAAAAATAAATAAATAAAAATTAAAACAAAACGTATATAGTCCAAGTAATATAATTATAATATATCTCCTCAAATAAACAAAAAGTAAATTACCTTTGCATTTATAGTGATATGACAGCTTTTTCAATATATAACCTGGATAGTTGCCATGTGGCATTTTTTTATGCTATGTGAATTATCTCGTGTCGATTTGAATTCTCTGAGTTGTATATATCCTAATTTTTAACCCAATCGGTATACTTTTCATCTTTCTTTCACTTTCACTCTCCCGTAAGCAATAAAGAACAACATCAAATAGTCATATGAAATTGATTGGTAGCAATCAAAATTTTCATTGATTTTTTTGCATAAGTGTGTTCAATTTTCTAGGTTTGCACAAGCGCTCAAGAAGATTTCTCTTTTATTGCAGCATCACCAAAAATTTCTGGTAAAAATTCAAACTTTTTGATATTCTTTTTCGAAGTTATTCCATAGTTCTAAAAACTTACACATGGATTCTAGTGTAGGTATTTGATTTTTTCCGTCATCCCTTGATGTAGTGTTATAGTGTTTGATAATGAGTATAACTTTGAGTTCAACATCTAGTAGTGAACGTATTGATTCCGACATTAGGGATTATTTGAAGATGATTTGGGTAGTGAAATGGTTGTAGTTCGCCTATTACTGTTAATGGAATAAGAGATGAAGAAATAGTTGACGTGCAAAATGAAGTTGAGAGATTCGGGGAAGTTATTGATAGAACTCACCGGAATGCCAAATATCATAGTTTTCAGTACACTATTGGCAAAAAAGTAGTGGACTTTCCATTTCGAGATAAAACAAATGATTGAAATCAAAGTGATTATAGGTTCCATCTCAAGTAGTTGTAGAGGACTTGAGAGATAGTTCTCAACTTGGATGTGATGAATTTACAAAGAAGGTAAATCCTCATTACTTAACTACTAGGATTGTTAATAATGAGATGAAATAATCTAGGAAAGATTTTAATATACCTTTTAATGTGAAATACTTTATCTTAGTGGATCAGATAGGATAAATAAACCACATTCGGGATTTGTAACTTCGTATATTGTTCATTTTAGAGATGAGCTAAGATTGCCTTTACATCCTCTGTTCATAGATATCATGAAGTTTTTTAGGATTCAATTGAGTCAATTGAACCCAAATTTTATAAGGTTTACAATAGCTTTCATACTAACATGTAAAATCTGTGGAATTAGTTGTAGTTTAGAACTATGGAGAAAACTATTCATGGGAATATCAAAAAATTAAGACTAAAGAAGGCAGGGGTTTCCCTTATTGCTAAAAACGATCTAAACATACCAATGTTTACAAAGGACTCAGTTCAATTCATGATTAGAAACATGATTTCTTTTATCTTCAACATACAAGCTTAGTATACGAACATCGTAAAATACCTTTCTCCGATGTATTTTGGTGTATATATATGTACAGTGGCCTTATGACTGTTGTATATATATATTTTTATATGCAACAGTCCTAATGCACAATATGTTTTTTTTTTATGTTAATATATTTATAAAAATAAAATTATATTAATAAAAGTATAGGAAAATTGGCCTATTTCATCCCCAAAATTTGAGAGTTTGGTGGATATGGTTCTCAAAATTTTTTTTTTGACTTTTATGGTCTCCAAAACTTTTTTAAATTGTGATTATGGTCCTTTTTCTCATTTCCGACGTAAATCCAGCCAGTTTTTGAGGACCATAACCACCAAATTCTAAAATTTTAGGGACTAAAATTACCAATTTTTCATTTGATTTTACCGGAAAGTGACTGGATTTATGCTGGAAATGCAAAAAGGGACCATAATCACATTTCAAAAAAGTTTTATTGACCATAAAATTTGAAAAAAAAAAGTTTGGGACCATAGTCTCCAAACTCTCAAATTTTGGGGACGAAGTAAGCCAATTTTCCTAAAAGTATAAGTTGTTGCAGTGATTTCATGCCTTGAAAAATAATGTATTGGCGGGGGTTCAAACCCCAACATTCACAATTTTTCAAAACTAAAAGAAGAAAAAACTATTTTAAATCACAGCTCCTCCACTTCCAATTTTGTTTTCTTTCTCCACTTTCAATCCATAATATATATAATATTATTTTATATCAAATATAATATTTTAAATCACATATTATTCCTTTTTCTTTTCTCTTATTTGACAAGCAATATTTACTTAAGTAGTAAAATAATCTTATTTATATCTAATAGGTCATAGGTTCAAGTTTTTATCTTTTAATCATCTTTTCAAGCATTTATATATCAATATTTTATAATAAAAGTTACATTTTCACCTAATATTTTAATTGTCTTCCTTCCATGTTTCTTGTTTAGTTTTTCATTTTTCCTCCATTTATATTTTGTAATTTCTTCACTTTCCCTCCGAGTTTTTATTTTTTTTATATTTATTTTAAATAAATAAGATACAATGTGTAATGTTTTAAAAAATATGAATATATTTATAAGAATAAAAACATATTAATAAAGTTGTAAGTTGGTGTAGCGGTTTTTTTCCTTGGAGACCTTTTGTCGTTGGGTTTTCAAATCGATTAAGAGTAATTTTGAATATTTTCTTTTCTTTTCAATTACATTTTCATCTTGTTAATAATTGAATTGAAAAATTTTGAACATTTATGTAAAATTTATATTTTCATAGATTGAGTTATTTTTGTATTATATTAATACATCTTTTTAATTTATAGTTATCAATGCTATAAAATTAAAATTTTCTACTTGTCTTACTTACACATATATACATGTATATAATTTGTTTAATTATAATATTAGAAAGACTTTTAGAATATCTAAAGTTTTACAATCTAAATTGAATGAATCAATGTTAATGGTAAGATTTGAATCTTTTTTTCGTTTTATTTAAACTTAAACTCTTAAACCAACTTAAAGCAACCTTTGGGTTTAAAATGCAAATTAATAATTTAATCAATGTCAATGTTAATCTCTTTAAAGAAAATTTTACGATTATTAATAATTGACAAATTTGAACATTTATGTAAAATTTGTATTTTCATATATTTAGTTATTTTTATGTTATATTAATACATCCTTTTATATTTATTTTAAAATAAAAAAGATATAATATATAAAGTTTTAGAAAATATAAATATTTTTATAAGAATAAGAACATATTAACAAAATTGTAAGCGGATGCACTGGTTTCACGCCTTGGAGACCTTTCTACAAGTCTGTGTAAAATAGTCTTTGTTTATATCTAAGAGAACATAAGTTCTAGTTTTTCTCTTTTAATCATTCATATATATATATATATATATCAATATTTTACAGTAAAAGTTACATTCTTCACCTAATATTTTAATCGTCTTTTCTCTATGTTTCTGCCATTAGCTTTTCATTTTTCCTCCAAATATGACTTTGTTGCGAATGTCCCAAATATAGTAAACGGTTGCTGCCACCGCGAGCCGCCTAAGTTTTGGCTGCCAATTGTTGCACAGTGCTTCTTTCTTTAACCATTTGAGTGCTGCTTGAAGGGTAGTCATTGCCCGCTTGGTACCATTCAAAGTCCGAATATTCACCCAAACAAACCGGACGAACGGACAAATGAAAAAGAGGTGTTGGTGTGTCTCTATACTAGATTAGCATAGGCAGCACTAGGTGTCTGCTTGAAGGAAGGGAAGCCTGTCCCGAGTAAGCAGCTTATGTTGTGCTGCCAGCCAAGTAGTGAAGGAGAATTTTGATGGGATCCATGCCGTCCAGATTGTTCTAGCCCACACAATCTTTGGCTTTTGTGGTCTTAGAAACTCATATGCCTCCTTTGTGCTAAATTTGGCACCAAGTTTCCATTTGTCCAGTAATGTTGCTGCGTTGTGTAGCCCAACTGCCCTCTCGAGCAGGCTGTCCCTGATTTTCGGTAGTCTTTTCCAAAGGGTCGAATCATCTTTCCTTTTGTTGGCTGTCCAAACGGAATTCCATCCCAAGTAACAGTGATGCACCCAATAGAACCAAAGTGTATCTTGTTTGGTGTGGATGTTATAAATTGTTTTGGCAAGGAGAGATATATTCCTAGCACTAAGGTCTCTAAACCCCAAGCCCCCTTCTTTCTTGGGGTAGCATAATTCCTTCCATGCCACAAGAGCTCTCTTTCCTTGCCATGGGAACTGCCTGCACATGGAAACCACAATATCTAAGACGGTGTTTGGCATTGGCAAAACGCTAAGCCAAAAACAAGTGATACCGTGAAGGACTCTTCGAATTAATTCTGCACTTCCTGCGTATGACAAATTCAATCCTTTCCTGACAGCAATTTGGCCTGCAATTTTTTCCAGAAAGTCCTTGCAATGAGTAATTTTCAGTCGGGCTGGGGCTAGGGGAACCCCTAAGCAGCGGCAGGGTAGCAAACCAAGGGGGAACTTGATTGTCAAGGGGAATTCCAGCGGAGTATATAGTAGACTTGAGATCGTTTGCCTTGAGGCTCGATACATCTCCAAATGATCTCAGGCAATCCACCAAAACCTCGATAGAGGTAACATCTCCCCTAGCGAATAGAAGCAAATTATTGGCATAGGCTAAATGTGTATCTTGAGGGCAACACATTGAGGATGATAATTGAAATCCGGTCGAGCAGCGGCAACCTTCATGGAACGAGAAAGGTATTCCAAGTAAATAGTAAATATTTAAGGTGAGAGTGGATCACCTTACCAAAGGCCAAGCTTTCCTTTGAAAAAACCATAAAGAGAGCCATTGAGTTAGACAGAATAAGATGTAGTAGTGACACATTCCTTGATCCAATGAACGAAAGTGGGTGGGAAGCCAAGTCCCTTGACTGCCAAGAGTAGGAAGTCTCAAGAGATGGTATCATACGCCTTTCCAAGATCAATCTTGAGAGTACATCTAGGAGACCCCCGTTTCCTATTGTATTGGAGCACTAGCTCTTGAGCTAGATAGACATTCTCTATGAGGCACCTGCCATTAACAAATGTTGTCTGGCTACCATCAATCAAATGCTCTAAGAGGGGTGAAAGACTGCTAGAGAGGATCTTTGAAATAATCATGTAAATGACATTACAAAGCGAGATAGGACAAAAGTCATTTACCGTTGATGTGTGGGCAGCCTTCAACACCACAGCTATCACCTTGTCGTTAAGTTGTTTGAGGAGTTGGCCAGTGGATGAGAATTCCAGAACTGCTCGCCCAACATCTTCACCCACCATTGCCCAACTAGGCTTAAAGAAACGTGCCGAGTAGCCATCCGGTTCGGGGGCCTTGTTATCGTCAATGTGCCACAAAGCAGCCCGGACATCATCCATTCCAATAGGTTGGGACAGTGCTACCCTTTGTTCATCCGTAATAATATTTCCAGCTTTGAATATCTCTGTGTTGGCAGAATTGACCTCCTCATCAGTGCCTGGGAGGTTTTGATAGAAGGATAAAAACTCCAAGCCAACTTCTTCATAACTATGAGTGATAGATCCGTCACTCTTAGTTAGACCCACAATTTGATTTCTCTTTTGATTCCTTTTCACTAAGTCATAAAAGAACTTGGTGCCCTTGTCCGCAAGATTGAGGTAAGTGCATTTTGCCCTTTGAGTATAGAAAGATCTCTCGACCAAGCTAAGCCTAGTCACTTTATTTTGTAAGTAAGTAACCTCATCCCACAACTCCAAGTTATCTCGATGATCATGGAGGCTAAGTTGGGCAGCCTCAAGGTCTTCTAATGCCTGCTCCACTCTTGAGGATATATTGGAGCAATGAAATTTATTTTGCTTTTTAAGATGAGCTTTGAGAGCCTTGAGTGGTTTGCTAAGACAAAATTGAGCCGTTCCTAGCCAGGATGAAGATCAAACCCTCTTCACTTCATCCAAAAAGTCTTGGTGATCTGCCCACATGTTGAAGAATTTGAAGCTTCTAGCCTTGCTTCCATTAGCATTCCCTATCGTGACAACTATTAGGGAGTGGTCTGATAGATCACCCATATAAAGGAAATTAGCCAAAGTGTCCACGCCAAGGTTAGTCCAAGCTTGATTATAAAGGGCTCTATCAGGCTTGGACCAAACTTGGTGGTTTGTCCATGGATAATAGCTTCTAATAGAATTGACATCCACCAAACCATTACTCATGCAACAATCATTAAAATCCCTCATATCATATGGCATCACCTCCACCCCGTTTACTCTATCATGGATTTTAAGGATAGCATTGAAGTCTCCCAACAAGAGCCAAGGTAATGAAGAAAAATCCAATGCATTTAAGAATTCCCAAAGAGCATGCCTAGATGAAATAGAATGCAAACAAATGAGACATGAAAAGTAATGGAAGATACCTTGCATGTCACCATAGTGTGAAGGCATTGAGGGTGCGCCTTAAGGATGTCCACCTTGGTAGTAGCCTCATTCCAAAGAAGAAGGATGTGTCCACCATGAGTCTCAAGGATATTATGTGCCAAGTTCCATCCTTTGAACGACATTTGCATTAGTCGTTCAAGAGTTGCAAGTTTCATTTGTGTCTCCAATATAGCCATGATGTAAACCTTGTGTTGAACTATAAGGTCCCTCACACCTTTTTGTTTTGGGGGAGGGTTTAACCCCCAAACGTTCCAAGAGCTTATCCGCATTGGGGATCCCCTATTGGTTGCTTGAGCTTGTCAATCCCATGACTTGGTGCCCCTCTTAAACTCTTCTTTGTTTTCTTCTTATGTACGATCCACTCATCCTTATTAGGGTTAGGGACCTTGTCATTAGACAAAGCATCAGCTGCCACTACTTTGGTAGGAACCTCGGTAGCAAGTATGGCTGGAACCGTCTGCTCATTATCGGTGCTGCCCGTGTGGCAGATCGTCAGCCAGCTGAAAGTGTCGGTTGTAGCCGTCGACTGTCTAACCAAGCTGCTTGTGCTTACCGTCAACTGCCTAACCAAGCTGCCTGAGCTTACCGTCGGCTGCTAAGGTATGTTTCCACCCGACCGAACTGTCGGTTGCACCTTAACATTAACCTGTCTACTGGTCCCTATTCCAGTCCCTCGCTGCCCTGCTGCATGTGTGGAGGTTCTAGTACCAGCCGACTTCTGCCCAACACCGCTGTCCCCTGTGCGGTCGATCGTCTGCCTAGTTTCGTTCGGGCAAGCTGTAGCACGGCTAGTAGTAGAGTTAACGTCCCTAACCGACACACCTACTTGGCCAGATTTTTCCCGCTTGTTAACCACATTCTTAGACTCAACCACTACTTTCTCCTTGCATTTGGACTTTCTTTCTCCACTTGGGCAGCCTCCAAATCTTCCTTAGGACATTACCCATTGGCATGGTTGAAGGTGTTACAAACGGAACAGAATTTGGACTCAAATTCATATACCACCCTTTGCACAAAAATATCACACAAGAAAGGGTTCATGATCTTCACCGTTCTTGTGAGTGGTAATCCAACATCTACATCCACAAGTAGGAGTGCATAATCCTTCACTTCCAAATTTTTTGTCACTCGGTCGGTTGTGATAGGTCTCTCTATCATAGACCTAATACCACTAAGAATTTTGCAACTCTAATATTGGGGATTAAGTCTTGGGAAGTTAACCCAAATCGGAATTTTCCTAAGCTCCTTAGCATCAAAATTAAAGCAATGAGGCAATTCTTTCAAAAATAGTGGTCTCCCATAGATATTATAAGGTTCTCTATGTTGTATCAAATCTCGATCCTCCTCTTTCTTAAAAGAGAAAATTATCCAACCACTTTCATGAAATGTAACTTCGAAAGGCACACCCATGTCTTGCAAGTATTAATGATCGCACCCTTTCCAGGGAATTTACCAACAACATACCCAATGAGAGAAAAGTTCTATACCTTAATAATTTCAATGAGGTCCTCCTTTGCCACCTTGAATACATTGGTAGGTTGTGTTGGTTCAAGCTTCAAGCCTCCATCATGAACTCGATTATCACTAAATAATTTTGCCCATGATTTTTGACATGCATCCTTGGGTACTTGTTGCTGCATGTGTGCATCATTTGCGTCTGCCTGTCCTTGCATGGCATGCTGAGGCACGTACTCAGCCTTTCTGGTGGAGAAATTCTCATCATGCTTCAGCTGTCCAAGATTAGAAGAGCCCACTTGCCGTCCCTTTTTCAGCCCACAATCAGCTTCCAACTCTTCCAAATCAGTTTCGTCAATAAAGCTTTTTGAGCCCACAACCGAATGGCCTAAGGAAGAAGAAAACTCTTCAACATGCAGCCCTACGTTGTCATCATCAACCAAATTAGGCCCATTTCCTAGCTGCCCATCTTCAATTAAAACCAGCCTGTCTACTTTGACGAGACATAGAAACTATCCAAGAAGGAAGGCTTGTCAAGGAGTTGCCGCTGGTCGTCTGCTTCCTTTATTACTTATATAGATGGGGGTTGCACAAAATTCTGATTTTAATTTTTTTTTTTAACAAAGGTGAAATTTTCGATAATTGTAAAGTCTAAATAAAGTTATCTTTTATTTTGAGTAACATGTCTTTACATTTTAAGTCCTCTTCTGTCTTTGTTTTCCATGATTTAAAATCCTAAATAATTTAATTAATAGAGGTTGTACAATTCTATTTTTATTCATTGAGTTGTAACAAAAGAGTGTAGAATCTATTTTTGATATTTGTTTATATGTAAATTGTAAATGTCATAGATGAATATTTAACTTATGGATGAATGTATTTTATTTTTTATTTTGTTATGTAACTTTTTTATTAATAGATATGTATTTCTATGTTTGAGTTAAGTATTAGGATACAGTAGCATTTTAAATTCATTTTGAATAAATCGTTATTTTATTTTAAAAAAATGTAAATACATACATTTCATCTGTTCAAAATGTAGTTTTCTTCTATTCATTTGAGTCATCTTATATTCAATACTTAGAGTCAGATTATTATTATTATTATTATTATTATTATTATTATTATTATTATTATTATTGGTGGTTGTGAAGAACTATCCAAAATTAAGATGAGAATCAAATTGCACTAATTTATTTTCATACTTCTCTTTATGGATATGACTTCTGGAACATTATTCTGATTTAAAATCAAGATGTAATTGTTTCATGTTTTTAACATTTTTCACCTTCCTTCCCCCCCCCTAAAAAAAATCATGTTAATGTACTGAGTTCTCTTCGACTTTTTCAGAATCTATATTGATTTAGAAATTTTTTGATATAGAATCAGTCGTATGGCTACAATTATCCTCATGATCTTTGTCTCTGATGATTAATGTACATATTTGAATTTTGACTTAGATTATATTGCTTTTGGTTGATTATATATTATTGGTGTATACTTTTAACTTTAATTAAATTACATAGATATGCCCTTGTATGAACATTTTTTATTTGTATAATTTTCTATGTATATTGTTGGTATATTTTTTATGGCTAGTTTTGATTAGAATTTTAATTTAGTATTATTTTAATTTCATTTTGAATAAATTATATAAAAAAATTATTAACTTATATTCGATAGTCTTTGAGCTTGAGTATATATAAAGGTTAATATGACAGTTAGTGTCATATCAATTTATTTTATATGATAGTTATAAAAGATTTTTTATGAAGTCAAATTTTTTTTATAAGGTATTTTCTTTGTCGATATTTTCCACGATTCCATTTGCGACGGTTCAAAGGCCGTTGTTTATAATTAAAAGGTCATTGTATATACATATACAATGGCCTTTTGAGGGGCCGCCCTATATACACTAATTTTTGCTAGTGAATAAGCCTTTGGTAAGAAATGAACAATTAGAAGTAGAATGCTTGAAATTGGTTCTGTTTGATTGGGAACTAAAGGGTAGAGAAGCATGGAATGTAAAATTGCCTTGGTTTGGAGGAATCAACATGTCAGAATTTGACCATGTCAAATTGAGTATTTATTAATTTTTAAGCTTCTATTTGTTTAAGTATTTCTTCCTGAAAGGTTTTATAATTATTTATAACCTTTTAGGAAAACAATTTACAACTAATGTGAACGGGAAGAAGGCTGAAGTTGTGAGAGCTTCCGTTGGTAAAATGCCTTCTTACATGATTATGTATGAAGTTCCAGAAGACCAAAGTTATAGTTTTGTAGTAGGTATGCATAATACATTTTATATACCTAATCCATTTGTAAATAGGAAAAATAAGAAGGAAAAGGAAAAAAAGTCAGAAGACAGATAAAACCTGAAGGCTTAGAAAGAAAAAAAAGAGTTAAATCAAAAGAAAATGGGTCAAAAGTTCCTTTGCCAATTTAGAAATTTTCTTTTGTTCCTGTTGCTCCAAGAATTCAAGGCATTAGAATTAAAGATCTAAGAGAAAACACTACTCAGAAAAAGAAAGAAATTGGGGATTCAGCAGCTGGATAAGCACAAAAAGAGCGAGGGGAAAAGAAGTTGTGACAGTTGAAGTAGAAGAAGAAGACTATAATGACACCCTTTTTGTTCCAAATTGGAACATTTGGGTTGGCGACCGCATAAGTCATGATGCAGGAATGGCCGAAGAATAGTTTGAACACTATTTACTCAATGGGGAGTTGCGTTTTGTGAACTAGTTTACTCTTGGTTAGCTGAAGAGGAATTTTTATCTGAAAAATTTGGATTATCAGGATTGATAGAAGGACCAAGCGCTTGAGGAAAAGAAACAATTTCTACTTTAGCAATTTGTTTAGATAAAGAAGGAAGTTGAGATGTTTGGTAGTTCGGTATATTTTCTCCATTACGTTCGGGGCACTTGCACTATGAGGTCAAAGAGGAGTAATCTCTAAGGCTCTCTGACAATCAAGTCAGTGAGTGGAATATGAAACAAACTTAGAGAGAATTTATAGAGAGAACAACGTACATTCAAAATGATTTTATATTGGATATTTATAGTAGAATATTAAACAAATAAAATGAGTGAGGAAGTCAATTGTAGTTCCATTCCTTCAACCGGTAGAAATAAAATATCATTATGTAATTGCAAATTGCAATTATATTATGCATTTATATGAAAGTGTGGTATATATGCGAGATACCTAACCAATTTGACGCCTTTTCGACATGGCGGTTATAAGGAATGCTTCATTTGAATCACCTGCCGTGGACTCTTGACAGTTCTACCCACATGCAATAACAATGCATGCATGTGATGTGAGCATGCCGAGATTTTTTGCAGTGTTGTTGAAGGAACGAATCCCTTGATTCTCACCCACCCATCCTTACACGGGTTGGGCTGCAAGAACCTTTGATTGTGCCTAGAGCTGTAAACGAGTCGAACCGAACTCGAATAAACTCGGTTTGTTTAGATTTTTTAAAGTTCGTATTCGAGCTCGAGCCCTTAAAAGTCTAAACGAGCAAGCTCGAGCTATGCTCGTAACACATTAGGAAGTTTCGGATTCCGCTCTTTTAAATTCGAAAAAAAAATTTATATATTATATTTTAAAAAAAAATTATATAATATATAAATAAATTATTATTATATATATTAAAAGCTCTTTTATGGTTGAGAGCCTAAATAAACGAATATATATTGGCTCGGCTCAGCTCGATTCCTTTAATAGAAGGGTCGAGCTGAGCTCGTACTAGTCTCAAACGAGCCGAATTCGAGTTTTGACCGAGCCGAATCCGAACCGTTTCCGAATAGTCTCATCTCGTTTACACCCCTAATTGTGCCGGGCAGGAAAAGAACTTTCTCCTCTTGAAAATTTTATTTATTGACTCTACCTAAAAAGATGAAATGTTGGTCTATATTAATTTAAAATTTGTTCTTGGAAAAGGAAATGTATCCGCTTGCTGGATTTTTTAAAGAAAGTTTTTTATATGAACCACGTTTACGTTTATGTACATAAAAGAGATATGTTTGTAATTTTATTATTGAATTAATTTAACATAAATCAAATGATTCATGATGAGAGATAGAGACATATATGAACTTGATGCATATCAACTTCACCTTTTTGCAACTCTAATAGATGTGATTTCATTTCAGCAGCATCATCCACTCATAAGCAAACTAATGATGTATGTGAATCCTCACCATCATAATCCAAAAAAATTGAAAAAAGAAATTAATTACCGAAATGGAAATTGCAAAATGTCAAAAGAAATTCCATTAACTTCTTCGTCACCACCTTTTGTCTAGGCTTCTATAGCAATAGATTTACAACCTACACACCAACCATCTAATTATATTACATCATCACAACATATTATTACATCATGAAAGTATGATTTTTTTTGTCAGATCAAAAACAGTTTAATTACACGTTTCTTCCTCACCATATATATAAATGCAACCATCCCAAAAAAGAAAAGAAAAGAAAAAAAAAACCTAGAATTAATGTAGGTTTCTAAGTGCCCTAGATTGTATGATCCCTTTGTACAAGACTTGCCAGTTAAGGGGCATGGCCTCCAATTTTTGTTCAGGAACACGGTGCTGAATCTTCTGCTGCTTCTTCATGCCCTGTACCTTATTCTCCGACGATGACAGTTTCATCCCTGCATCATCTGCAAACCTCACTTTCTTCTTCAATGGTTGACCCTTTGCATACCCTAAAGTAAATATATTCATTTCCTTGCATGAGAAAAAAAAAATATATATATATATATATATATAAATATTATAGTAATGTTATAATGAGATACCAAGCACAAATTATGGTAAGCTCCTGAACATATTTCATTGTGATTAGCACATAGTCAACTCTATGTAATCTACTTAATTACACATGTAAGCTTACTGTGATTTGAGCTATATTGTCAAATTTAGAGCCTTCCTCCATATTTTCATACGATCAACTCTTTGTAAAAAAATAGAAAGATAGAGGGTGCTCCGTAAAGTGAGCTACATAGCATTTTCCATATATGACAAAGGAAAAAAAAAAGGAATAAATAATTATTACCCATTTCGAATTCCATCTTCTTCATGAAATTAGAAAGAAGGCGCTTATGAACTTGCAGGGCGACGAGGACAACGCTGCCAGAAACGGCGAACACGGCCATGTAACCGGCACCTAAGGAATTGGTATCCATTATATATATATATATATATATATATATGAATTTCTGCTATCAATTATATATATACAGTCAAAAAAAAAAAATCTTTTGCTTGTTTTCTCAAACAACCAGAGAACTCTCCGCTTCTAGGAAACTATGAATACAGGGACGAAAGTCGTCTGGATATAAAGAAAGTGCTACTGCTAACAACATGGAGAATGCTGCAGAAAGAGTTAGAATCTCGAGGAAATAAAATAGTTGCATTTGAGGAAACGTGAGAAGAAGAAAAAAGATAAAGAAATTATTCTATAGTGTGGAAATGAGGAAGAAAGAGCTATGGAATATCAATAATAATAATTATATTATTTATTTATAGATATAAAGATGTGAAGAATCTTGGGTGGAAAAACCCAAGTCTAAAACAAACCAATTTTCTGTATTGATAGTTTTTGGGTCAAATGCCATGAAATGTAATACAAAATGGCACTGACTCTGTTAGATGATTGGAACTCAATGAAAAACAACCACTTTTTATTGTCGTGTTTTTCGTTGAGTCTTTATTTTCTTCATCCAAAAACCAAAACTCCTCTCTTTATATAAATATATATATTATTAATTATGGGGTTGGCCTTCAAAATGACGTATAGCCGTTCTCTCAATCTGTGGATGATAAGAATTCTCTTTTCTTTTCCAAACATTATGTAAATGAAATTAATTATTATTAGCCTACAATTAAGGCCTTCAAATACTTTTTGAAGGCAGCTAGTTTAATGTTACTAAAATTTATACACCATTTATCTTTCATTTAAAGGTAATTATTATTATTATTATTGAGTAAAAAATTTAAAGTAAAAAAAAAAGAAAAAGATTTAAGTATGCGTAGATAATTACGAAAGAGTTATATTTGGGATGAAAAGAATATTATTGCTAACCATTTTTCTCTAGAATAATGAGTGTGTTGGAAATTCCTGTTGTATATAATAATATATATGATGAACTTCCTGGTATGTTCTTGGTTTAGAAATTTTGAGAACATTGAATAATTAATTCCATCTCTGAATCTTCAAAGATCAGCATGGACTCAAACCATGTGGTGGAGGACCATTAAAATTGAATAGAATAAGCAGAAAGTAAGGGGTCAAAAAGAAAAATATAATCAATGAAATGATCAATCCACTGTTTTATATTAGAACTTCTCTAACAGTATATTTCAAAACCAATGATATTGTTACACGTGTTTTAGTCTTATGGGATAGTTGAAATTCATTCTATAAATACACCTATAATACCTAATTCGAAAATTAATAAATTATGATCTAAATATATATAAATTGAATTTTGGAGTAAAGATTAAGGATGGAGTCTAATTCAAAATTTACATTATACAAGTCAGTCTCGTTTCCCCTACCACTAATCTACTTACAAGGAGAAGATAGAGAGCCACATTATTGGGTGAATAGAAAATAGAGATTTGAAGAGGATTAAAAAAATATCATATCAGGAAAATTATGCTCAAGTATTCAAAAAAATTTAATACTATTTTGTGTAATTTACTGCACAATATGATTTATAAATAAATTTGTAATTTTATTTGAAATATCTTTAATAAAATTATTAAAGTTAAATTTATTAAATAAAATTTAATAATGTTGTTTAATTATTATAATAGTTTATTTAATTAGATTAAAAAAATTGCATGAACCGCTCATCGTGCAAATATTTTAATATTATTTAGATGTTATTTTCATTAGTAATCTAATTGATAATTTCATAATTTAATTTAATTTTCTCTATTTTTTTATATATACACACATCAATATTTTTTTATTAAATAAAAGGAAGCTAACTTTTTATGCTTAATTTTTTTTAAAAGTAAAAAAAAATTATAGAAAGATTTTTATGCAGAGATTTATTTAGAAATTTTATAAAAAAATATAAAGATTGCAAGAAATTAAGGTTGAATGACGTTGCTTCAATATGATATAAATATACATAATGAGATTTTTTGCTTCGGTAATTTTTGAGGAGGAGTTAGAATGGTGCATGATTGTTTAGGAAACGTTCATGACTTTTCATGATGGCTATAAAGTTAATTAATAATACCAAAAATTTTATATTAGATATTTGATTTGACAAAAAAAAACATATAAATTCAATAAATTTTATAAAGAAAATGAAATGTCTTACCGTTATTTTCTGTTGAAATAGATCTAAAAGGACCATTTTATTCTTAAACAATCAGTACATGTCTCTCAAGTGAGAAAAATGATTTGATTCCATTATGAATGTGATAGCATGATATAAATAAATATACTTATATTTATTATATATATAAATAGATGAAAATAAAATTTATGAATATTATGAGTGAATTGTAAATAGTTTGTTTCTATAAATCGCTATTTCTCATAAATTTTATAATTTAATATTTGTTTATTTTTATTACTATATTTGTAACAAATATATAATAAATACATAATATAGAATTATATAAATATATAAAGTATTTAGTTCGATTGGAATGGATTTTTTATCATATACATTCAATAACAGAACCTATTTGATCAGGTGAAAAGAAAAAAAAAAAAAATCATCCAACCAATCCAATTAAACAATTGGATGATTGGATCACTTCGATCGTCTCTATTAGATCCTCTGGTTCAAAATTCAAGAAATCTTCATTCAATTCTCCAATGGAAACAAAGTTTTGCTTGTTTGCCAACACAGATGAAGAGACTTTACCACCATAAACTAGCTTTTTACGAAAAAGATGAGGGGAAACTCAATAAAGGAGATTTTAAAATATCACAATCAGACGAGAAGAAAACACAAAAGAAGTATGAAAAAAAAAAAGGTCCATAAGATTTGATGCATGAAATTTGCAAAGAGAGAAAACCCATAAAAGAATTCGACCCCCGGCCGTATCTGTTTTTCATCCCAATTGATTCATTAGATGAAAATTTTAGATTGATCACTATTTTACCTAATATATCGATTGGAATTAAATTTGTGCATGATAAGAAAGATGTGACCAACACCCAAATGGTATCCCCAACCCAACATAAAAATTGATATATATTTCCCTTGAAATGCACAAGTAATTATCTCCATCAAACCAAATCATCAATTGAAACTTCCTCAAGCTTAGCCCATTTCAGTTTTAGTGACCATTATTCCATTCGCATTTCAGCAAAGATTCGAGAGAAAACAAGAGCTTAGATATACCAAAGCTACCTGTAATCCGAACCGCATCAAAGGCTGTCATGTCCTGCCCATGCCCAATGGAATTAGAAATGTGGCAAGTACCGACTTTGAAATACAAAAGAAGGAAAACATGGGAAAGCTTTTTCTTGCACGCCTAATTCTCATTCATTGAATTAGTTATCCAAAAGTTCTTTTTTATTTTTAACATAACATAACATAACGTAACATTCCATCCCATCCATATTCCATCCCATCCATAGAGCGTGCAAGCTACATAATTGTTTGCACATGATCTTTCCCACTTTACCTAATGAATCCAAAAGAAAGAAGGAAAACAGTAACGGAAAACAGATGAACAAAGCAACTTAATCAAATCATGTTCAAAAATCTTGATATGATAATAGTCTTACAATTGAGATTTCATCAGCACAAACAAACAGCCAGCGCCGTGACTTTTTACACAAGAACAGAGGAAGTGTGGTGATGGGGAGAGGGATATGGAAAAAGAAACCCCAACTTCACAGGAAAAATACACTGTATAAGTTTCTAACGATTAGGGACCCATTCTAGAATCGAGTCTACTCCACCGACCACCACCGAAGAGCCACCGGAAACAGCACTGGCATGGAAGTCAACCGGAGGCCGGGATTTATGAAGTGAAATAGAAGACCGGTTGAAGTATAAAGTAAAGAAACAAGAAACAAGCACTTGAAGCGCACACAAACATTAAACCGTAAGCCAATCGAAGACCCATTTCAAAGTTTTCAAGATTGGCTTGGATTGGATTCGAAAGAGACAGAGAACTCTGTGTTGGGTTTAATAAAACCCACCAACTCAAAAGTAGATAAACAAAAATAATAGAAGAAGGATAAAAGAAAGAAAGAAAAAATCACACAATATTTAACGTGATTCGTTCTCTCAATTGGATTTACATCCACGACCCCTCAATAAAAGAGGGAAAAATACATTAATAATTTTTGAACGGAAAAATTACAAACCCTCTCAAATAGTCTAGCTTTCTAAACTTACAACTATCAAAGCTCAGAATACTAAACAACTCATTTGATGATTTATTACAAAGGATTTGGCCTTCTTTTATAGATGGCCAAACCCCTCAATTTCTCTCAACTTTCGATGTGAGATTTTGAAAACCCACAACAATTCCTCAGTTTTTCAAAAGTCTCACATATCTCTACTTTGTCATGAAATCTGACTTTCTTCTTCACATGTTATCTACCTTGTTCTGTCTTCCAATTCTTCCAGGCAAGGCACGTCCATCCAAAAAGTAGATATGTTTGCTCTTTTTCCTCCCTTGCATAACCAAGCTTCCACCCTTGTAAACTTTACATTACTTTCTAATGCCGACATACTTGTACCCATGTGAAGCCAATCCACCCAATGAAAGAATATTGACTTTACCTGTTGGTACATATTTCACATTGGTAATTTCTTTAACTTCATCATTGTGGAGTTTCAGGCGAAGTCTTCCAATACTTTCAACCTTTTGCTTCAAACAGTTCCCCACGTTGATGAATCCAAAATCTCCGTCGGTATGTAAAGTCTCAAATAATTCTTGATTAGTGCAAATATGAGCATCAGCAGCAGAATCCATAACCCATCCCGAATTTTCTTCAACATCAGCGTGTAAAAGAACATCATCATATGAATCGACTGTATTGATAAAAGCTTTTGACTTACCTTTCATCTCCTTCAATCTTTTCAGATCTTCCTTGAACTCTGAACAGCGATATTGAAGATGACCCAATTTTCCACAGTAGTGGCACTCGACATTGCTAAAGTCTCTTTGTCGAGATTTTGATCTTCCACTTCGTTGGTCATTTTTCTTCGACCTCCCTCTGTCAGATCTCTCTACAGTTAGTGCCCAACCTTCTCCGGAGTAATCTTCATTCCCCGTCATATGATGGCTTTCCTTCAAAACATTTTTCACTTCATTCAGCTTTAATGTGCTTTTTCCTGCAAGCATTGACTGCACCAATGGTTTGAAAGATTTGGGTAATGAAGCCAATAAGAGTAATGC
>JAWZTD010018312.1:0-19948 GCA_035221335.1 Echites panduratus
GTGTTGAATTGGAATGGTAGATAAAATTCTTTTTGATTACAACACTTTTGATCGCAAGGTGTATTTTTAAATACCACCCATCTACACTTTTTGAATTCATAAAGTATTTGATCAAAACTATTGGTCTCATATATAAGAAACCTCACCCATGTCATATTAAGGTATAAAGACCTAACTTCGCCAGACCACCAACCCATACTCATGTCATAGGGACGTGTCCACACAGTAGTAACAGTGATACTAGTTTTCTTTTCTTTGATAGTATATTTCGAGAACAATCACTATGTGGCCCAGTTCTACACATACAAAATGTGCTAACACAAATAGTCCGGGAACGCTACCTAATGAATAAAAAGTGCATCAAAGTGCTATTTCATGGATAGGGATACCCATCCTAAAGCCCATATTGACAAATAATCTCCAACAGACCTATTAGATCCTTCAAAGGAGAACGAAAGATTGAGGTTAAAAGCTGTGCAAAAAGGTGAAAAAGTGTTCATCAACATAGATTTTCCATTAAAAGGAATTTAAATATGAGATACCCTCAATCCTGCAATCATAGAAGAGCTCATGAATACATTTTTGGAGAATTTGTCTTCGCTTGGAAACAGACCAATCGACCTCTAGGGAATCTACAGAAGCCTAGCAGAGCACAGAGTAAGGCAGAAAAAAAATGGACATTTGCTACCGAGAGAAATGAACTAATAGCTCTGGAAGTCCAAGCCCTCCTCAAAGATGGAATAAGGAACGAAGTTTTATACCCAGAGTGGCTGGCAAACCCAATTGTGGTCCTAAAGATGGAAGGAACGTGGAGAATGTGCATGGACTTCATGACCTTGAATAATTATTGCTAGAAAGATTCCTATCCATTTCCTAGCATCAACCAAATGGTGGACTCTATAGTAAGACATCAATGGCTATGTTTCCTAGATGCATATAAAGGATATCATCAAATACCCATGGCACTGGAGGATGCAGAAACAACCTCTTTCATAAAAGCAGTTGTGACCTATTGCTACAACAAGATGCCGTTTAGATTAAAAAAAAGCTGGAGCAAAGTTCTAATGAGCAATGCATAAAATATTCAAAGAGCAGTTGCGCAAAAACATCGAGGTGTACTTAGATGACATCATAATCAAGTCCAAGACCTCGAAAGACTTCATCAATGACATCCAAGAGATCTTTCAGACTCTAAAAAGAGTACACATGAAGCAGAATCCTAAACAATGCACTTTTAGAGTCTCAACAAGGAAATTTCTAGTTTTAAGATCTCAGAAAGGGGAATTGATGCAAATCTCGACAAAATTAAAGCTTTGCTGGATATGGAAGCCCCTCAAAATATGAAAGAGGTACAAATTCTAACTAGAAAAATGGTAGCACTCTGTCGATTCATCAGTAAGATTTCTGACAAAGGATCCAAGTCCGACGACATGCTAAAAAGGCTCACAAGTTTTGAATGGACCGAGAAATGTCAATCAGCCTTCACCAAGCTAAAAGAATTTCTAGGAAGCCACCACAGTTAGTTTCTCCAAAAGTCAGAGAAGGGCTCCTCATGTACCTCACGGCAACTTAAAAGACTGTAAGTTTTGTACTCTTACTAGACAGGTCGGAACAACAATTTCCAGTTTATTATGTAAGCACACTACTAAGAGGTCCTGAATTTCATTATTCAGACCTAGAGAAATTTATATATCTTATTGTGCTTATATCTAGAAAGCTCAAACCTAATTTTAAAGCACACCGAATCAAGGTCTTGACAAATCTACCACTTAGGCAAGGGTTATCAAAGCCAGAGCTCTCTAGAAGGACTATGAAATAGTCTTTAGAGCTCTCAGGATATCAAATCAATTTTGAGCCTCTTAGGGTAATTAAAGCAAAAGCAATGTCAGACTTCATTGAAAAATGAACCTAAACATCTGTGGATCTCACTGGGACAAAAGAAGAAAATATTTGGACCATGTATACAGATGGTTTAACCGAGAAGTTCAATGTTGGAGCAGGCATTATTTTAGTCAGTCTAGAAGGAATAAAAATCCCCTATGCAGTGAAATACAATTTCCCAACATCCAACAATGAGTTAGAATATGAAGCTCTATTAACTTTTCTGAGATTGGAATTTGAAGATTCAAAAGCTTCATTCAAAGGTCGATTCACATGTCATAGCCAGCCAAATTTCTGGAACCTATGAAACCAAAGAAAAGAACATGGCTAGATACCTAGAAAAAGTGAAACAAACGACCTCAAACTTGGAATATTTATTCATACAGCAAATTCCAAGAAGTCAAAATCTAGAAGCTGATGCATTGTCAAAGGTCTTCGAAGACCTCAAAGGGACCAAAGGAGAGCTGTTGGTTGAGCGTTTGGAACAACCCTACATAGCTTCTGAAGAAAACTTAGTGATTGAGGATAACTTAAATTGGAGGTACCTTGTATAACGATACCTCAAACACGGAGAACTCCCAGAAGATAAAAATGAGACTCGAAAAATCAGTAGATGGGCTCCAAGGTGTGTACTCATTGGAGGTGATGAGGTCTATCGAAGGTCCCTCACTTGGCCATTGTTGAAGTGCCTCTGCAGAAAAGAATCACAGTATGCAATTGAAGAAGTACACGAGGGAATTTGTGGATCCCATATTGGAGCCAGAAAAATGCCCGAGAAGATTCTCATAACAGGATACTACTGGCCTTTTAAGGTTTCAGACATAGTAGTAAAGAAATGTGAAAGCTGCCAACTACATGAAAACAAGTCACATAGACCTCTTGAAAGATATCATTCAATAGGAGCAATTATTCCATTTCACATTTGGCTAATAGACATTCTAGGCCCATTTCCAAAATTGATGGGAGGTCGACAATTCCTGATCGCGGCAATAGAGTATTTCACCATACGAGTGGAAGCAGAACCTGTGGCCTTAACAACTTCACAAAAATGTGGTCATTTTTGTGAAGATATATAATATGCATAGGAGTTCCACAAGCCATAATCTCAAATAATGAAGGACAGTCGTTGCGGAGCCTTTTTCGGGAATTTTGCCAAAGCCTGGGCATTAAGCAGAGATTAACATCCGTAGCTCACCCACAAGCAAACGGATTGGCGGAAGTCACAAATAGGACTATACTAGAAGGTCTCAAGAAGAGATTAACAGACTTGGAGAAAAGGCAAAAAGACCTTATGGCCAGATGAAATTCACAGTATTCTGTGGGCATACAGGACTACACATAGGAAAGCAACAGGAGAAACACCTTTCAGCCTATGTTTCGGTTCAGAGGCAATGCTCCCAGTAGAAATTAACTTGAAAACCCTGAGGCTCACTAAACACAATTCTGTTCTAACTAGTGGGAGAGACAAGCAGATCTAGACCTCCTCGAAGAAGCCAGGAGTAGTGCATTAGAAGCTGACACAAGATACAAAAGGCAAATCACAACTCTTTTCAACAAAATAGTTAAAGAAAGGAAATTTGCTATGGGAGATACGATCCTCAAAAGGTCAAACTCAAGCAAACAAGGATAATTAACCAAATTGCAAGAAAGCTGAGAAGGTCCTTATGTCATTCAAGAAGCACATAAAGGAGGAAGCTACATGCTAGCAGACCTTGAAGGTAGGCAATTGCTGAGTCCTTGGAATGCTTGTCATTTAAAAATCTTCTATGCCTAAGTCGTAAAGTCCAAGTTTGAAGTTCAGAGATAAAGTTTCTTTTACTTCCTTGAAGTAGGAAATCAAGTTTTATGTAGAAACTGGAACTTTGATCTTACATACTATGTGCTATTCATTCACATTATCAAAGATGGCATTCGTCATATTTGCAATCAAAAGCCAAGATGCTCCCACAAACAAGAAAACTCAACAAGATATAGATTTTGTTTTTTAACAAAAAGCAAAAGAAAAGAGAAGCTTAAGTTGATTTCTTACAAAAGTAATAAGTATTGTTCTGTTGAAAGAGTTACTCAAAAAAAAAAAAGAAAAGAAGTCTAAAGAGCCATAGTGGAAATGAGCTGCAGTCAGTAATTTGGTATTTCTTCCCTAGATCTAGAACTTGCAAGGACTTGGTTGGGAAGACTAGGGCTATCATTCAGAGTTGCTCCTTCTCTGACTTCTAAAGCTTCTCGCCCTGTGTATTGAAGTCTGAGATCTCTAATGATCTCTTCAAAGGTCAGATTATGAACAAAAGAAAAAGCAACTCGAGAATGGATGGAAATGACTTTACCTGACGGGTTGCAACCAATTTTTTGATTAGAAGATGGTACATCAAGACCTTTAGATCTTTCTTCCCCAACATTGGCAAGTTCAGAAATCTCTACTAGAGGACCTTCACAACCTGGATTAAAGCAACTTGGATCTTAAGTCAAAGGGAGTTACATGGCAGAAAAAATATGGCCTATATTTTTTGTTAAAACTTTGAGAGCTTCATTAAAGGATATACTATAGGGAATGAAGAGATATGGAAGGTCGGGGCAAGTCATGATACATTTACTTGAGGAGTCAATGTCTATCTCAGGGACTTCAGAAGATTCAATCAATGGAAATGTAGTAGGAATTCTATACACATTGGAGACCTCTACATATTTAAAGTTCTATTCCAGAAGTTCACATAAGCTTCCTCAAGCTCACTAATGGAATTCCAAAGGAAGAGGACAAAAATCAACTTTCTTGTTTTGGGAAATATAATTATCGAGGTCATAAATCAATCTTCTCGAATTCTACATATGTTTATCCTTTGGGCCAAATTCTACAGGCGAATTCAGATAAGTTACAAGTCTTGTTCGATTCTTTCTTAGTGAAAGGTTGATGATTGCTTTTCTTTCAACAATTATTTATATCCAAATTTTAGCTAAAAGAGACATTACGTTGGATAAGGAATTGTATTTGCCATAAGTCCAGAAGACTCTGCTGGAAGAGATCAATTACGAGGTAGGAACAAATTAAGGACAAAAAATGCTGAGAGATTCTTGAAAAATAAAATTCCATTATCTAATAACAATCAGATCACAAAAAAAAAGAGTGCATAAAAAAAAGGCAGAAAGGAAGTTGAGAACTATGAAGAATTCCCTGCCTTAGCCTGTTTCTTCTATTGTATAGGTTCCGCTAATTCCGAAGAAGCTATCTGGACAGACTGGTCAGCTATAGAGCCAGAAACACCCACTCTTTGATCAGAAACCAAGTTTTGGGGAGAAGAACCCCAAACTCTTTAAACGGAAGGTCAGTCTAAGAAATACCTTCCGAGCAAGCACCGGATGCTAAAAAGCTTGATACATCTGAGGATCCAGTCTGAGGTTCTGATTAAGTCTTTGGAGCCTATCAAAGATCTCCACAAATGTAGAGATAATAATGGGCTCCAGCAACCACCTCATAAGGTTTTTAAAGGTTGGGGAGGCCAGAATTAGGTCCGCTCTGAAGCTATTATTAATGGCAAACTTGTCCTCCAGCTCTTAAAGATTCCGCTCATGTGAAAGAAGATTACTTTTGAGAGCCTCGGTGAGGCTTTCGATCTATCTCCTCATAATTTGTTCTTTCATTTTGTAAATGTCAAAAAGCTCTCGCAGTGTTTTGTGCCAACTCTCGTGAGCTTATTTCGAGAAATGAGTAACTAGAAAATAAGTACAAAAGAGTATTAGGCAAGAAAAACGAAAAGACAGAAGAAGAAAAGAAAACCAATAAATTTACTGAAAAAAGTTTTGTCGTGATGACAACAACAAAGGCCTCTACCAAAATGATCATATGACCTAAAGACATAATGCCAAGAGGTGCAAACCAGTCCAAAATTCTCAACTTCAGTGAGAAAGAGCTTCACTGCAATTTATTCCAATACTTCTGGAGGAAGAGCAGTCCAATCCTGTTAGAGTTTGAATTTTTGGCCCTAATCATGGAAGACTCAAAAGAGGAAGTGATAACAAAGGCCATCACAAATAGAGGAACTTTGAGGAAATAAAAGACCTTTGGAAGTAACGCACAGTAAAATAGAGGGAATGGAGGAGAAGATGATCTAATAAAGGAGGGAAATCCAAAGGTCAAATCTTTTCATGTCCGAAAGATTTTTGGCAGCGTTTGAGTTTCAGAAGGAAGTTCCCAAGAGAACCACAATCTCCTTTTGGTTGCCAAAATCAGTTTTTAATGCAGCTATCAAATCAAACAAGCTAAACGACACAGTTTAGACAGTTGAGCTTCTAGCGACCTTTAGCATGCTCTGAACAAAAAGGTACAATAACTGAATTTACAGCTTTTCAACTTCCAAAACGTTTAGTACTCTCGGGTCGCCTAGCTCAGAGGGGGGTAATGATGGGTAAAATGGGTATGACCCAAAGGACAACTACCTATAAACCTGGGCCAAAAGGAGTAAAGATCAGACTCGGTCCATTTCATGGCCCAGACCTAAGGAGGTCTACAAACATATACACTCATAAAACTTCGCAAAGGTTCCTCTAAATGACCATGACCTCCTACTATCTAGCAAGTCAGGGACTTATGTGTTGGGATATATGAACACAGAAGCAGAGGAAAATAAAATTTTCACAATCCCGATCCAGGGTCCATGTACATTATGTAAAACTGAATTGTGAGAAGATCATACCGTATCTATTTTGGAGAACAGAAACAACAGATCTGTCAGATCTAGATGCTGCACAACACGAACGTCCTCTACCGGTATCCACACAACAAGATCAACGAACTGCTAGGTCTACTAGAACCTTAAACTTCCCAAATCTGATATTTTGAAGCTTGATGGCAGAAATTTAGGGAGGAGAAGAAGTAGTTTCGGCTAGGGTTTTCTCTCTATCAAAATAGCTTGTATTAAGAGAGAAACCCTAGCAAGACCATCCTTATCTCTTTATAGTTAAGAGAAAGAAAGATGGATAGGATAAATTTTTTCAAATCTAATAGAATGGATGGCTAGGATTTATCCTTTATAATCTAATAGAATGGACGGCTAGGATTTATCCTTTACTATCAAATAGGATACCAATCCCAAAACTAGCTTCTTTTCCCCTTTTATTGCGAATTTACTACAATTAGGAAATGTATTATTGATCTCATCAAAATATGATTTTAATTCTATTAAAAGAAATTCCGCCAATTCGATTGAATTCACAATTAAAAGTTCGTGATTACTTGCTTTAGTGTGTGACCCTGTAGGTTTATTTAACATTGGTAGCGGGTCTAAACCCACAAGTCATAAGTGGCCTCTAGCAACACATTATGACTACTCAAGTTAAATAAAATCAATAGTTTGATTTCAACCTATTTTAAAGTCCAATATTTATTCCCTTATCACATAATATCCAGATTACGTATATGGCATAGATTAAGTCATCCTTATATAACTTAATCATTCATTTCTTGATCCTTGATTAAACTGTCTAAACAAATGATACTAATAACTCTTTATGAGTTCATTTGAGCACGGCCATGCATTTCTCAATTTAAATCATCAAGAGGGCCCGAAGGATATTTCACTCATAATGATTGTGACAAATCCCATCTTTTTTCATTCACATTTCTCACTATGATTCATACTATGTCCAACTAAGGCCTATATTGCTATCCGGTTAAAGATAACATTAGACTAGGTCAGGACATAGAATTCCTCATATAGAAATCCATGATGAAATCAGGTCGAGGGATTTAAATATAACTATAAAGATGATAATTACTTATGACATAATCCATGTTGTAATTCATCATCATGGGTCATGTCCAATACATCGTTCTCTACCATGTATTTATGTTTTTACTTGAATATCCCATATTCATGATCAGTAGAACGTGATCATGAGTAAGATTACATACTATTCTTAATTTATTATTGTTCCAATAATAATAACTGAATAGGGACTATTTAGAATAATTCATCTATTGCCAAGAGGGTTTTACTATTAAGTCACATACTTAATGATCAAAAGGCAGATGGTATTATTCATGGAAACAATAGGTATAATAAAATCAATCTCATAAATACATTTCAAGCAAAAAAATGTAAATTATGTCATTATACTAGTACATAACACTATCATTATGGCAAAGATATAGATTGCCAAGCACACCCTCGAATTTCATAGGGCATCATCAAGGTCTCCAGAGAGCTCCCCCAAGACCTCTAGAGATTATGAAAAGCATAGGGCATCATCAAGGTCTCCAGAGAGCTCCCCCATGACCTCTAGAGATCATGAAAAGCTTCCCTAGCAATCACCAAGACTTGTTAAGGGAACGTTACACACTCCAACAAGAAAACTCCCAAAGGAAGAACATGATCAAAAATTGACTAGATGCACTTTCTTTCAATCACACCAAATCACAAGGGTTACAGTTGATTTCCATCAGGACACGACTTATAAATTAAAGTAAATTGATTGATTTCCCAAATAAATAAGAGATCATGATCACGGATCAACATTTAAGGAGAATATATATTCAGTCTACTAGTGTATACTCTCCATCTTGCTCAGCTCTTTTTTGATGATTGACTTGATCGTTGGAGTGTACCTAAGGGCGAAGCCCACTCTGATGATACTTTTTCCTTTCTGGTTGTTCTTACATGCATCAAGGCAACGGGGTGACCAGATATACCAATTTATCCCCCATCACTAGGATACCTAATTAAAATTTATTTTAAAAAAGAAGAAAAAAAGACAACTGACCATTAACTTAGACAATTAGATACTTAAATAGACCACTCTATATGATATTGTTGCACTCTATAGCATTACTTTATAAATAAATAAATATATAAATTGTAGTAAAAGAAAAAAACTATAAGTAGAAGAAGGGTAAGGAGCAATTTCATAAAAGTAACATTTAGGTTAGTCGTTTCAAATTTTGCCCACAGTTATAAGTTTTGCAGAAGAAAAACAAATGTCTCATAAGGTATAAGGTACTTTTTTGGACAAGACAACTATATCATGAAAAAAGGCAAGTTATACAGAACAATCTATAAATTTATAAACGTCACTAGTTGTTATTTTTAAATGTATAAGTTATTTGTAACAATATGAGTGATTAATTTTAAGCATATGAGTTTTTTTTTCCAGTATAGGTTATTAGTTTTATGTAGGGATGAGAATGCACTTGTATAAAAAATATATATATGTTAAAGTGGATTTATTTTGTTAAATTTAAAATAAACTAATTTTTTTTGTGCTACATATCTAAAATGGAACATTCCCCACAATTTTCACAAGAAACATATATAATATACTCAAAAATAATAACTAGAGAAGTGAAAAAAAATGGCCATGCTTCAACTTAAAAGGAAATGCATGTAACAAAGAGTAAGAATATAAAAAAATGCAAACAATTTTATTAATTTTTTTAGATTTTTTGAGATTAAATTGAATATCACTTATATATTACTTGTCTATCTTGAGTTATGCTATATTATGTAAAAAAATAATGTTATTTTATTTAAATATATTAAATATTAATATTAATGTTTAATATTATGGCTTATGAAATATAATTATTTTATCAAATCTTAAAAAATTATAATAAAAACAAATTTCTAAAGAAAAAAAAACATTAAATGATTTTTCATATTCAATCAGATTTTGATTTTGAAATACCCTAATAAATTATTGCATCCAAAAATAAAACAACTTAGGGTGTGATTGGTTACACCACTCAAATGAGTGGTGCCATCCAATCCATTTGGATGTTTGCTTGGATTGGCGGGCATTCTCCACTCAAAAGAATCGACCCGACCCGAACTCGGATGGAGACCCGTGTCTTAATAGTGAAACTCCACTCCTCATTTCTGACTGCTACAGTGCAGATTCTTCACCACTTTTACAACCTTCCCCAAAAGCGTTGAATTTGTAGGTAGGCAAACCTATCAGAATTCCTCTAGCTTACAATTTTCTATGAATTCAAATCACACCTTCTGGATCACTCTTCACTTTTGCTCGCCCCATCAAATCAAAGGACGAATCTGAACTTGAATCTCTTACAAATTGTACCCAGTGATGGAACAGAAGATGGAAGCTGCCGTTGGGGGGGTTTCCAGTCACGAGCAAATCTTAAGACGAAACCGCAAACGCCCGAAATCTTCAAATCTGGAGCAACCGAGCTGCAGTAGCTAGAAGGTAATCTTGATTTACATAAATGTTTCTTTGATAGTTACATTCCTGCTTTTCTAATCTTGGTATGCGGTGAATGAGCACTGCCAAATAACTTTGATTGCTTCCTACTTTGTTAATGAGTCATCACGGATTAGTAGAATGCTTCTATTTCAGGTAGTGGGCATGTTTTCCAAAATTGTTCGTAGTGTTTGTGGTGGTTATTCGTTTAGTTGATTTAGATAAAACAAAAAACAACCTACTTCATTCCTTTATTTTCATGTCATGATAGGAAAATCAGGGGGAACAGCACTTGCGAAGGTTGAGGTCCGTAGGTAATGACAATGATGAATTGCATTAACGTTGTCTCTATTTGTGATGGGTGTCCATGTTGCTTTGTCAAATGTAGGTTCGGCGATCTGTTCCACCGTCAACCATTGAAGATCAACATTCATCATCAGGTTCCAATAGTAATCCCACTCATTGTGTTTGTGGGAGGCCACTTGATCAGGTGTGTATTAGTCATGTTACTTTTCTAAAATTCGATTCCATTTAATTTGTATAGAAGTTTGCATGTGGAATATTTGAAGTGATTTCTTGTTGTCTTCAGTCGATCTATGTGTGAAGTTAATTTTTATGATTGTTTTGGATTCTGCCAAAGTGTAGTTCGTGCTATAGTTGTTTGTTTACATATGCACTAAGATAATCGATTACACAATTGATTACTGTAGACAATGGCAGATAAGAGTGGTTCACTTTGGACACCTACCCATGAGTACATGTTCCTAGTCGTCTTGCAAGAATGGAAGAACAAGGAGGGAAGATGGCATGGAGGTAAGTTCGCCAACAACACTTGGGACGAAATCAAACAAGATTTTAGTGGTCGTGTTGGCCATTCGTTTTCTGAACGACAACTGAGATTGAAGTTTGAACGTTTGAAAAAACAATGGAGCAAGCTGAAATGGTTGGTGAAGAAGCATTCGAGAGTTGGGTGGAATTCGACCCTACACACTATTTCCGCTTCTAATGAACAATGGCACCAAATTTTGTAGGTAAAGTCTGTGTTTCATATTAACTCTATTCATAAAACGTTTGTTTTGAAATAAAAGAACCCTCCAGTAATAATCGATCATATATTAGGTGAAACCAGAAGCAGGGTATTTCCAGAAAAATGGCCTGCCACACTTTGAACTCATGGATGACATATTTCACGACAGTGGTGCTCAAGGAACCTTCACCAGATCTTCACAGCAGCCTGCTTTGGATGATGACGAGGAGGATGAGTTGATGAGGTAACTCGAGAGTAGTTCAAGAGGTTTTCCATTCCCAACTGTAGTTGCAATTGGATCTGATACCACAGGCACCGCTACATCTAGTGGCAAGGGGAGGAAGTCATCACATTCTGTCGGTCAAACTGGCACCACTGTCCAAGGTGCTCGAGTTCAAGCTCTCACCGCATAACAGGAGATGTTCTGATCCTATGCTCTTGCTGGCGATGCAATTGCCGCGAAGAATGAACTCAATGCACAACGACTTTCAAAGTGGGATAGCATCATTTCGAAATGCAACTCTATTTTGTTTGAGGAGTTTGGCCATCTTCCTCCCCATCAGTTGGATGAGTTTCGTGATCAATACTTCAAGGAGCAGTGGATTTCGATGCCGCCAGAGCATTGTCGCTATGTGATCATCAAAAAATTTAGCGAATTAGATTAGAAATTTTATTTTCTCATATTATCGCATTAGCTTTTAAACTAATATTTATTTTATTTCTTTCAGTAGCATCACAATTTCGTCTCAATTTTATTAGACGGACATCCTACAAGAATTCATTGTTGTTTGGGCATGACAAAGGTGGTTTTTAAAAGACTTTGCAACTTGATATGTGAGCGTGGTCTTTGGATTGACTGACAACAACAACGTGTGGAAGTGTGAGAGAGATTAGCTATCTTCCTCAGTTGCATGCGGAAATTCAAAGACCACCGTCAACTGGCCGAGGACTTCAGCACTCAACGGAGACAATTGCTCGACATGTTAAGAGAATGGCACTTGTTCTCGCATCACTAGGTCATGACATAATTCGACCAATGTATTCCGGTGACTTTCATCCCTCAATTCTATATGATCCGAACCGATCCCCATGGTTTAGGGTATGAATGAAAAGATTACGAACTGATTTGAAAGGAATATTGCCTTAAAATGTGCTTTATGACAACATGGAAAAATAACTCAATGTACTGTTTTGTAGGATTGTATTGGAGCGTTAGATGACACTTATATTTCTGCAAGTGCACCTACAGAACAAGAAAGAACTCAATAGCCCAAAACATCTTGGCTATTGTTGATCTTGGTATGCGCTTCATCTTTGTCCAAGCAGGGTGGGAAGGCAGTGCTCTTGATAGTAAAGTGCTTCATGATGTGATGCACAACCCACAGTATGGATTTCCCATGCCCCCTCCAGGTGACAATCGATTATCCATACACTAAGTGTATATTTACAACATCACTGGCAACTATTTATGATGGGTGTCCTTATTTAGGAAAGTACTACCTTGTCGACGCTGGATATAAGAACCAACCTGGCTTTCTTGCACCCTTCAAGGGGGAGAGATACCACAGAAGTCAATTCCAAGGGATGTATAATTTTCTGGGGCCAAAGAAATTGTTCAACTATCGGCACAGTTCAATTCAGAATATTGTTGAACGTACATTCGGTGTCTTGAAAAATCATTTTAAAATTTTGAGAGATTTTGGTATGCCATCGTACATGCTACCACGACAAAGCACCATAGTAATTACATGCTGTGTGGTGCACAATTTTATACTAAAGAATGATCCTTTTGACTTCACTTTCAATACAACACTGGACCGTACTGGGTGTGAGTCAGATAACAACCCCAGTGTTACTGATGTAGCAGCTTCTATTTCTACCACAAATGACCTGGATGACACTTTGGCTACCCAAGAAACCCAAGAAGATGGACCAACATCTACATGAAATCGCTTTCGAGAAACAATTGCTATTGATATCTGGAACCATTCACTATAGCATACACGATCACGAGATCGATCATGATTTCAAGTTACACATAAGGAAAATAGTGTTAGCAACATATGTATAACTGGCGACAACAATTTCCAATCTGAGTTTCTTTGATCATGATTTTCACTCTCCGGTAAAAACATTGACAATATTTTCACCATCCAGTAAAACCAATTTTTTTTCTTATATACACATGTCACAAAATCAATATTGTGGAAAATATATATTTCTTGGAATTATTTTTCCAAGAAAAATGTAAATCGCAATGAAAGTGCATAATTACAAAATGGCCTTCTGAGTTATTTTTAAAATATGTTTGGGACGGAAATGTGTCCTTCGTTTTTACCATGCAAATTTATATAGGAAAATATCTTATTCCCATATATGTTTGGAGGGATCTATAAAGATGGAAGGTGGGTCACAATTATAGTTAAAAAGTTAACACATTGACTTGCTGGAAAACTATAGTGCCTACATCTAAAAAAAAAAAAAAAACAATGTCCAAGTAACCTTATCATAAAAATTCCCTTAAGCTTTTTGCGAGTTTATCTAATAAGGAGCGTAATCACTTATATTTTTTATTAGTTGAACCTATTTAAATATGCCTTTTTAAAAAACATTTCTAAATTAGTGGACTTTTGTTGCAATCAGTTTCTTATTTATCTTTATATTTTAAAAAAGTTTTTATTAAAGTTCAAATCATTCTTTATTATTTGACTGAATAACGATTTATAAAGTTTTAAAAAGAAATGAAGAGGGGTCTAATCAATCTTTTCATCAAATGTCAAAATAATAATATGACATTTATTACTAAAAAAATATTTGTTACGCCTGAGATCAATTTTATCACAAAATAACCAATGGTGCATATATATACTTAAAAAAAATTCCAAAATGAAGGGGGTTCCATTGACCACCTTAGCACCCACCAAATATTCAGAGTCCAAAAAATTGACTGAAAAAAGGAAAAAAATGAACGAGGAAATTTGCAATTTACCCCCTAAGGAAACGAACGCTTCATAAACCTTCCAACCTATAACCTATCTCTGCCACTTCGCCTGCCTCATCTATCATCCATCACCTTTGGCAGATAGATTTGCTTTGGGATTCTACAAAAGCATGGGAGGAGTTTCGTATTCCAAAAATGCTATAACCCCTGAACAAGAAATCACTAATGGGAGATAATTGTGCTGCGTGTTCTCCATACCCTTTTCCTCTCTCCATCGATCACCAGTTTGGATTTCTCATCGAAACTCCGACAGAATGCGGAGGACAAAGAACTAGACTATGTCTGACCAGAGTCCAGCCGCTCAGTTGCGGGAGCTTATCCCGTTCGAGTCATGTGACAGCCCGGAGACTAAGCGACTGAAACAAATGCAGCCGAAGAATGAGTCATTGTTCATTTGCAAGCTTTTCCAGAACTACTGGAAAGAATTCTCTACGAAGAGGTGGTCATCGGCAAGCCACCTAAGGTGGGTGAACTAGAAACAGTCCCGGACATCACCGAGATAATCGAGTTGCAAGAGTGGACAAGTCTACTTCGCCATACAACTTGCTACGACTTCCTTGTCAGGTTGTTCTATTGCAATCTGATTATTACTACATCCTCTGATGGGGAAATTGTAGCTCACAGCTTGGTTAGGGGCCAGGAGGTAACCTTTAATAGCACTATTCTGAATCAAACTTTTGGTTTGTCTAACTGTGGCTTCTAAATATCTGAAGAGGAGGAAGGCAACATGGAGTCAAGGAACACGTGAACCAGTATCTATTTGGTGGGAGGCCATCAACACCAAACAATATGACTATTACTGCAACCGTTGTAGCAATGATAATTGCCCAATATATTCAGTGTCGGCATTTAAAGGAGCTGACCCGCAATGATTACCTACTCACATACAAGGTGATGATGGGAAAAAATCAATTTTGGCAATGCCTTCATGCTCAATCTCCTACCTAAATCCTGCAAGAAGATTGCCCTATGGCGCTCTGTTGACATACCTTTTTGACTTACATGGAGTGGATTTGGGGAAGCAGTCAACGAGGCAGATTCGACAGAAATTTAGCTTTGCAAACGTTCGGGCAATATCTTACCACAGCGAGCCTGGAGCTACCGGTCCTTCGGTGGGTGATAATGGACAAGGGGGTAACTCTTCCAAGCCTTTGTTGGCACAGATCCTACAGAAGCCCAACACAATTGAAAAAACTATAAAAAAAAATCTTGACAGGTGCATGGCAAAACTAGAGAAACAACCAAAGATAGCATCTGACAATAAGATGGAAGTGGACAGAGATGACAATGCTACTGATAGTGAAACTGATGATTAGGGGAATATGCTACTTTGATTGTGAACTTTTTAAATGATTTGTTTGTTAACTTTTGTTTATAATCGATGGGTGTTGCTTTGGATTGTGAGTTACATGAGACACTATGGTAATTTTGTTAGCCAAAGGAATCGTTTAGTTGTTTTTGTTTTATAACTCTTATTTTGAATGCATTCTGAAAGTTGTCTAAAGAAATGCATATTTGTTATCTAGGTGCTTGTTATATATACTGGATGTTGTGGTGTTTGTTATGTCCTTCTTTGACTGTTATATAATTGACATTGTGATCGATCAACTGAGATTTGCATTGTTTGCTTATGTCATGGATGGTATGATCGCTCATGAGCGCATTATGTGTCTGGAATAAGAATGATGGAAAGATATCTGTTTTAGCATACAAAAAGAATTGTTCGATTTTCGTATAAAGAAAACCATGTCTGGATGTCGACACTACCACGAGCTGGGAGACAAATGGATAGGTTTCTCTCAATTAGTTACTTCCTATGGTCGTTGGTTTCCATTTTGTACTGGGTTTCATTGAGTTACAAAGGTGAGATTTGTTTTTGTTCTAAAAGTGTTCTTAGTGTTTTCATCAGGATAAAAAGATGTGGGTGGTTCTCTAAAGAACAGTCGATTTCTTTATAATTTGTATGACAGAGAATGGCAAAGCTTGGACGAACTTGAAAAAATTTTGTATGTCATGTAATTGATACTGCAATCGATCATGAGATTTGTATTTCTTGATGATAGGATTGATGCTATTTTCAACCTAAGCATTGCTTTTTTTTGTGCATGAAAATTGATATAATTCGGTAGCCGTTGGTGGATAGAATGGATGCTCTGATTTTCCATCCAAACAACCATTTCTGGATGCTACCATTCATTTAATCCATTTAGATGGAGAATGGAGTTCCAAAATGCTGTAACCAATCATAGCCTTAATTTTTGTTATGCTTTGTTTTTACTATTCTCAAAATTAATATAAAAAAAAAAGAATTTGCTGGATTTTTGAAACAAGCTGTCGGAGCAGCAAAACTGGACGCCGAAAGTGGATGGCAAAACTGCCTGAGCAGCAAGCGGTCTTCAGACGACAGAGACAGCAACAGGAGCAGTGACTGGTGGCTGTATTCTCACATTGCTGGTGAGCAGAGGCCTCCAGCTCTGCCTTGTGCGCAGCTCCAGCAGCAGTCGCTTAGATCTATCTGTCCAGGCAAAGAAGGCAGTGCAGGCGACAACAGCAGTTAGGTGAAATTTCCAGGCTAGCGAACATCAAGTAGCTGCTGAACAGAGGTAGAGAGGTGCTAGTCAGGTGGTCAAGAGTTGTTCTAAGTAAACTAAGCAGAGAAAAAGATTGGCAGCGACGGTGGGCTCTGGCGGCGAGAAAAGAAAAGGAAGACAGAGGCGGCAGAACGATAGGTTTCTGATGAGAAGATGATATTTTTCCATAAATTTCAATTTAGCCTGGTTTTTTTAATAAGTCCTAGTTTTGGGCCTTAAGTTTTTTAATTGCCCATTAAAAGTTTTAATTAGAATCTTTTTTGGTCAATTGATTTAATTATTTATTTATTTTTGCTTTATATCTTTGTGATATTGAAAAAATATGAAAATAAATAGAAGCCACCTTAGAAAATAAATAAGATCACAATTAATCTTTGTTTGATTAATTGGTCATATAAATTAAAGTTAGAAAAGCATAAATTTTGATTTAATGCTTTGCTTTAAATTTTTATATATGTGACATATTAATATTCCTAGGGAAACCTAGATTAGGAATATATAAATATATATATATATATATATATTCTTAAGATAATTATTATTTTATTTAATTATGTTAACTAAAAATCAAGAAAAATAATTATAAGAATATTAAATAGAATTCTTAAAATTAGTATGGTTATTTTGGAAATAAGATAGAGTCTAATAAATTATATTTCTCAAAGGGCATTATCCTTGACATAGAAATATAATTATGGACTATTTATTATTTCTAATCGGATATAACTTAGACGACAAATTTTAAATAATTAATGAAATATATGATTTTATAAGAATTAATAACTTAGAATTATATTTGTTGAAGGTTCACACTTTTGACATAAAAATATAATAAAGTTATATTTTCTTAAGATAATAATCCTCAAATCAAAAGATTGAGTGGGAGAGAGTTCATTAGGTTAAACTCATGGTTTCCATTACTTATTTGTGCTAATAGGTTTTGACTTTTTTGTGTCACCTTGGGAATGACCCCCTATTTAATGATTGTAAATAAAAACCTAGATATTAGCAGACAAATTAAAAGTTATTTTTGAGGATAGGTATTAGTGTCGGCTAGCCTACATTGAAGGCATTACCACTAAATTATCCATAGTTAATTATGAGTTAGTAGCCAGCCTATGTTGGAACTTCTCTAGATTGATTAACTAAAATATTTTAGTAAAGGATGGTTATACACTCAACTAAGACAAGCATTAGCCTTCCTACGAAACTCTGTTCTATTTTCTAAGAACTAAATTGATCATTAGGTATGTTGTATTTATTACATAGATCAATATGTTAAGCTACCATATTATTGATTATAGTCTAAGGATTAACTATAATCTAAGATAATATGAAAAGAACAATGTGTCTTATTTGAGCATTAAATTATATGATTATGTGTTTATTTTTCAAACTATTTCTCATTTTAAAAATTTTTCAATTAATTACAAAAAAATATGTCTAGTGGAAGTTCCTTCAATCTTTTGTAAGTTATTCTCAAGGAGAATAAGCTAACGGGGCTAAATTATGTGATTGGAAAAGGAACATGGACATAGTATTCACTAAGAGTGGGTACAAGTATGTTCTCACTGACCCTTGTCCTATCGTTAGGGAAGGTTCCACTCCAGATCAAGTAGCAACTCATGAAAAATGGGGTGAGAGCTAACATACACATATTAACACTGCGATATAAATCTATAGAGAGAGGTACGCTAGTCATAGCCAAGTCAAATGACATGAGGTTATGAGGTTCATAGACTACAAATCTAGTTGTTCACATGTACAAGGTTCTTCTTCTGGACTTATTTTTAGGCCTAGGAAGTTCAAAAGCAAGAGGAACAAGGCACTAGGTGAACCCAAGGCCCAAGCCAGGGATCTAGAGAGTAAACCCAAAGGGAAGTGTTTCTATTGTGGTCAAAATGGCCATTGGAAGAGAAGCTGTCCCAAATATTTAGCTTGTGTTACCACAGGTATTGCTCTCTATCTTGAGTCTATTATAATGGCTGGATTCCTAGTTGGATAGTTGATTCAGGAGCCACCGACCATGTCTGTAACTCTTTACAGGGGTTCAGAAAGACAAGGTGACTAAATAAAAGGGAGCATGGATTACTTGTCTGCAATGGAGTGAAAGTATGGGCCGAAGCAATGGGAAATGTTCATTTTTATTTTGCTGATGATAAATTTTTGTTTTTAAATGATGTACTTTATGTCCAGAACTTTAAACAGAATTTAATTTCTGTTTTAGTTTTAATAAAAAGCAGTTATATTGTTTCTTTCCATTCTGGTTGCATTATTAGTAGAAATGGAATGGTTATTTGTTCTGATAGTTCATATGGTAACTTGTTTCATTTAAATCAAATTACTTCTTATCAAGTAAATAATGTTGAACAATTGGAACAAGGAAAAAGAAAGACTTCGTCTAATAATGATTCATACTTATGGCACTTGAGGTTAGGACATATTAATGCTAACCGGATTCAAAGACTTATCCAAGATGGGCCTTTAAACTCATTAGATTTGGAAGAGTGACCTACATGTGAATCCTGCTTAATGGGAAAGATGACCAAAAGGCCACTTAACCAGAAAGCTAAAAGGGCCGAGGAAGTATCGAGTCTTGTCCATCGTGATGTTTGTGGTCCAATGAGTACATTAGCTAGAGGTGGATACGAGTGCTTCATCACTTTTACTGATGATTACTCACGTTATGGTTATGTTTACTTGATGAGGAGCAAGTCCGACTCTTTTGATAAATTCAAGGAGTTTAAGACTGAAGTGGAGCATCAAACAGGTAAGCTAATCAAGGCTTTGAGATCAAATCGTAGTGTAGTTGAAAGGAGAAATAAGACATTATTAGACATGATTAGAAGCATGATGTCTCATGTATCTCTTCCCATTTCTTTTTGGGGATATGCCTTAGAAACAGTAGCATACATTTTGAACTTGGTGCATTCCAAGTCAGTACCTAAGACTCTATGTAGAGAGGGCGAAAGCCCAGTTTAAGACACCTCAAGATATGGGGATGTCTAGCATATGTATTGTCTAGAGGAAGGAAGCTAGAACCAAGATTAGAATTATGATATTTTGTTAGGTATCCAAAAGGAACACGAGGGGCTTATTTTTATCATCCTCAAGTGTATAAAGTGTTTATTAGTACTAATGCTAGATACTTGGAGGATGAGCAAAGAATAAGCACCAAGAGTTCCAATTGAAAGCCCTAATAGGCTTTTAATTAACTTTATTTTGATGATAACAAATTAGTACTAATGAAGCTTCAAGTTTATC
>JAWZTD010018353.1:0-19933 GCA_035221335.1 Echites panduratus
CAAACAACAATGAATTCTTGTCGGATGTCCGTTTAATAATTCACGGACCCAGTCAGCTAAGCTCAACATTGAAGTTCTGCACTGTCTTTTATCCGACAACATGTCAACTTCTGTGCAGACATCTGGCAAGGCCAACGGAGCATGGCTCATGATGTCATTGGAGGAGTCATCATAGTCGTCATTGTCATCCTGCCAATTAGCATTATTATCCTATTGCCAGCCATTGTCGTTTCTGCCATATGCCTCAATGAAGTCTGCCATAAGACTTGGTTTATAAACTGTAAGAAATCTCACTGTTATCACCACAATCGATCATGGAAATAATTAAACAAGGCAGAGTGAAAAAAAGTGTAAATAAAAGAGGCAATGGGATTTTGTGGCAGATCTCACTAGATGCAATTCATCTGCTACACAATTACTCTTCTATTTGCTGTGACTGACAGACATCAACTCTCCATAATAAAAAAAGACCACATATAACGAAAAACATAAAACTAAATGATTAATAAATAAAATCGAACACCATCACAAAGTTATAAAGGTTATTATGACAACATAACGTACGAATGAGACGATAATTGTGATGGTACATAAAGAAATAAAATACATATTAGTTTAAAAGCTAATGCGATAATATGAGAAAATATAAGTTCTAATCTAATTCGCTAAATTTTTTCGTTATCACATAAAGACGATGCTCTGGCGACATCGAAATCCACTGCTCCCTAAAGTATTGATCATGAAACTCATGAAGAAACTCATCCAACTGATGGGGAGGAAGATGACCAAACTCCTCAAATAAAATGGAGTTGCATTTTGGAATGCTCCTATCCCACTTTGAAAGTCGTTATGCATTGAGTTCTTTCTTCGCTGTAATTGCATCACCAGCATGAGCATAGGAGCGGAACATCTCTTGTTGTGCGGTGAGAGCTTGAACTAGTGCACCTTGGACAGTGGTGCCAGTTTGACTGGCAGTTGAATGTGATGACTTCCTCCTCTTGCCACTACATGTAGCGGTGCCTGTGGTATGTCTTTTAGAACCTCGCATTGTCTCATTGGAATCAGACCCAATAGCAGCTACATTCGGGAATGGCAAACCTCTTGAACTACTCCCGAGTTGCCTCATCAACTCATCCTCCTCATCATCATCTAAAACAGGCTGTTGTAAAGATCTGGAGAAGGTCCCTTGAGCACCACTGTAGTGAAATATGTCATCAATGAGTTCAAAGTGTGGAAGGCCATTTTTCTGGAAATACCCCGTTTCTGGCTTCACCTAATATATGATCGATTATTACGAGAGGGTTCTTTTATTTCAAAACAAACTTTTTACGAATAGAGTTAATATGAAACATAGACTTTACCTGCAAGATCTGTTGCCATTGTTCATCAGAAAGGGAAATAGTGTGTAGGGTCAAATTCCACCCAACTCTGGAATGATTCTTCACCAACCATTTCAGCATGCTCCATTGTTTTTTCAAGCGTTCCCACTTCGATCTCAGTTGTCGTTCAGAAAAAGAATGGCCAACACTATCACTAAAATCTTTTCTGATTTCATTTCAAGTGTTATTGGCGAACTTACCTCCATGCCATCTTCCCTCCTTGTTCTTCTAATCTTGCAAGATGACTAGAAATGTGTACTCACAGGTAGGTGTCCAAAGTGACCCACTCTTATCTGCCATTGTCTATAGTAATCGATTGTGTAATCGATTATCTTAGTCCATATGTAAACAAACTACTATAGCACGAACTACACTTTGACAGAGTCCAGAACAATCATAGAAATTAACTTCAAACATACATCGACTGAAGACAACAACAAATCACTTCAAATGTTCTGCATGCAAACTTCCATACAAATTAAATGGAATCGACCTTTGGAAAAGTAACATAACTAATACACACCTGATCAAGTGGCCTCCCACAAACACAATGACTGGGATTGGTATTGGAACCAAATGATGAATGTCGATCTTCAATGGTTGAACAGATCGTCGAACCTATATTTGACGAAGCAACATGGACACCCATCACAAATAGAGACAATGTTAATGCAATTCATCATTGTTATTACCTACGGACCTCAACCTTTGTAGGTGTACCTATCTATTCCTCCTGATTTTCCTATTATGACATGAAAATAAAGGAATGAAGTAGGTTGTTTTTTGTTTTATCTAAATCAACTAAACGAGTAACCACCACAAACACTATGAACAGTTATGCAAAACATGCCAACTACATGAAATAGAAGCATTCTAATAATACCTGATAACTCATTAACAAAGTAGGAAGCAATCAAAGGTACCGTGGCAGAGCTCTTTCACCTCATACTAAGATTCGAAAAGCAGGAATGTAAATATCAAAGAAACATTTAAGCGGAAATCAGGATTACCTTCTTGTTACTACAGCTCGGTTACTCCAGATCTGAATATTTTGGGCTTTTGCGGTCTCCTCTTAAGATTTGGTCGTGACCAGAAATCCCCAACTTTACCTTCCATTCTCCACTCTGTCACCGAGTACAAATTAGAAGAGAATCAACAGTTCAGATTCATCCTTTGATTTGATGGGGAGAGCAAAAGTGAACTGCTATCCCAGAAGGTGTGATTTGAATTCACAGAAAATTGCAAGCTAGAGGAAATCTAATAGGTTTGCCTACCTGCAAGTTCAACGTTTTTGGGAGAGGTTGAAAAAGTGAGGAAGAATCTGCACTGTAACAGTCAGAATTGAGAATGGAATTTCACTGTTAAGAATTGGGTCCCCATCCAGATTCGGATCAGGTCCATTCTTTCGAGTGGAGAATGTTTGCCAATCCAAGCTAACATTCAAATGGATTGGATGGCACCACTCAGTTGAGTGGCATAACCAATCAGGACCTCAATCGGTCTAGATAGATTTTGTTTTATGGCTACGTTACATCAACAATTGAACATGGGTGTCAAACAAAAATGGGCTTTGCTTGGCTTGGCCCAGCCCAATGGTTGGATGAATTTTCCCAAATGTCGTCGTCCAAGGATTAGCTCCTGATCTTGTTTGCCTAGGCCATAATGGACTCTGGACGCAATTATTTTTGTCTGTGGTCCATATCTTCCTCAAGTGCATGAAAATTAGGAAAAGAAATTATTCTTTTGGATTAATTGGATACTTGAGGAGGGTGTTGGCAGGGTTGCCTGGGTCTGGGTTCCTTCAAGCTTCATGTGATAATTCTAGCCCATGTTCTTTTTACACTAGTAGGTAGCAAAGCTGAGTGTGGTCTGGTGCATGTACCACGTCCCATCGCATTTTCAGCCAAAAATACATTCTTCTGGTGAAATAAAAGGCAAATTACCTTTCTATACAACATTTAATTTAATAAATATTTATTTTTCAGATAATGCCTTTTCAAAGTAAAACAAGGCAAATTACCTTTCTATACAACATTTAATTTAATAAATATTGTAATATAACATAATATTATTATATTATGGCTAAAAATACGAAGTTTTTTAAATTAATTTTTTTTATAATATTTTGAATAAAATATTTTAAAAAGAAATAACAAAAATTAAAGCACATGGCTGATATTCTCAAATCAAGGTCTTCTTTTACTAATAAGTTTTTTTACTACTACTAAATTTTATTTAATAAGTGATTTAATTGATTTTTGAACTAGCATGGCTTCTTGTCCTAAAAAAAAAAAAATTTTTTTTTCTGGAAAAGTTGATGTGAAAAATAGTAACTTGACAATTGTTTGAAGGTTATGGTTGTTAGCATGTGAGAGTTGCCTCAAAGAAATAAGGTTAACATTACTAGTATTAAAATGATTATGCAAATTTCCAAGGTAATATTTTGAATGATTATTGATTTTTCTTTTAATATTTTGTCCTGCTTAGTATTTAACGTTATAATGATACCGATATGTTAATATTGTATAGAGATCTCGAATCCAAGCTTGCATTCCAAAATCTCTTATTCAAGAATTTAAGGCAGTTACAGAAGAAGGAAAACTTTATTCAACGAGAAATTCTCTGGTTGTGTTTAATGGGTCAAATTTTCAATATTCCAAGACTCCACATTGTTAAAATTTATGACAAGGACCTCGGTTAATGCTATGGATGAATCACAATTCACGAGTATGGTTGAGTGATTCGGAGGTAAAGCTTGCATATCGCAAGTCGTGAGTTTGACTCGATTTTTCTATAACTTGACCTGAACATGTCTTATAAAAAATAAAAAACCATAATTCGCATTAAATTTATTTTCATTAAGTCTCTTTTTAGAAATGTTGACATTTGATTCTACAGATGAAAATGATTTTTTCTGGTCAGAGGATTTGTCAATATTCATTACCTTTTTTTGTTTTTTAACTATTTACATTAATTTTTGTCAAATATAAAAATTTTTTTTTTAGAAAAATTTCATTTATAGCTGTAGTTGGAGAGATTTTGGGAAGCCAAAGAAGCAAAATATTAATGAGAACACAAGGACGGATTTAGTGCTACAAGTAAACATACTTTTTATATTTGTTTTGATATAAGATTTAATAATGTAATATTTTTTTTTGCATTTTTTAATAATTATTCTTTGCATTTGATTCTTTGATTTTTTAAGAGAATCTTTGCATTCTTTGATTGTTTCAATAGTATTTAATTAATTAGATTTTATGAGAATCTTCTTCATGCATTTTTTATATGAACAAAATTCAAGTAAAATATTCTATTATACATCAGGTTCATTAGATCTTGTGATTCAATAATATATTTTGTAGTCAAAAAAAATATAGATATTTTGTAGTAAATAATATCCTAAATTTGATATGGATCACAAGATTTGTGTGTCAAAATAAAGGGCCTAATATATCAAAATTTTCTTATGGTCAGATTGGTGGTGTTCCGTGTTTTATTCAAAAGGTATTGTTGATGTTAAAAACTTAAAAGTAGAGAGGACATTCTAGCAAATCCCGAGGTAAGTTACTACATATTCTATTTGTACAAATTTCGGCTATTTAAAGTGCTTTTAAATATTTTTTTTTTGTCATTCTTCATATGATTTTAAATCTTTAACCAAGACATTTTATTTCTAAAGATACAAGGTTTAGGCACTTGTAATGGATACTACCTAGTCTTTGTCAATTTAACTCTTTTTTTTTATTTTAAGAATCTCTTGCTTTTTTTTTTATGAGCAGATGACCCAATTCAGGAGAATGTTGATGAGATTCAAACTTAATATTTATTATCTGTGTGCAAAACAAAATGGCCATATGCAGACCATATAACAAATTAAAAGAGAAGCAGGACTTCTTTACAACCATAATAACCAGATAAATAAAACATACGGTTAGAGAATAATATCTATAATTTAAATGACCTAATCTTGCATGCCAAATAGAAAGGAACTCAACAATATAAACATAACGGCCATTTATTTTAGAAATACTGAATTTGAACATTCCATAACAGGAATATCCCTTTCCTACAAATATTCCACTCTTAGATGCCATGACCTTATCAAACTCCAGGACTATCTTAAATTCTTTCTTACTAAGTAGACTAGCAGATACAAGATTTTTCCTTATGTCAGGAACATGGAAAACATTGAGCAAGGTCATTTTCTACCTAGAAGTAAAATATAATTCAACAATTCCTTTTGCTATAACTTTGGTAGCATTGTAGTTTCCCATTAATACTTTTTCATGTTTCTCTAATTCTTCTTTAAGTCTTGAACCATTCTTTGTTGTTGCACACATGAATAGTTACACTTGAATCAATCCACCATCCAAAGGTTTTCACAACAGCAGCAGCCATGTTCAATTCAGTCACCATTTCTATTTGAATTTTGAGACCATGGCAACCAGTTCCTTGACTTCTTGCTCCACCAGTGGTAGAACCATCTTTCTTAATAAAATTCTTGTACTCACTCTTTGATATGGTGCCCTTTTTTCCACTGTGGTTACATATTCTGTTGCTCTTATTCGTCTTTCTTTTTTTCTTAAATGTGTTCCCTTTTTTAATGCACTTTCAGATTATTATGAGTTTTTGTTGTACCACAATTTCAGACACAAAATTCACTTTAGAATTTGGAACTGTCACATCATGGACAGAGGATTCAACCTCAATTTGAAGATGTGTTTTGAATTGTTCAGATGTATAATTATCTGTTGAATGCAGCATCTTTGTCCTATATTCATTCCAAGTGAGGGGGAAAGTTTAGAAAGAATAGCCCTAACTTGAAGTGACTAAGGAATCTTAATATAAAGTTGATCACTAAGTTTAGCAACAAAACCTGTAATTCGTGAACTCAATCCATGGTTCGCATGTTATTAGTAATCTGAAATTCAAAATATGTCAAAGCCAAGAATCTATCAGCACCTCTTTTCTCATTCTTGTAGAGATCTTCTAACCCCTTCCATGTTGCTTTTGGTGATTTTAGTTGAGTAGATGTTGTACAAGCGATTAGTCAAAATATTCAAAATATGTCACTGACACATTAATTCATCTTCTTCACGTTTGATCCTTTTCGCCTTGACATTTTCTGCCTCATTACGTTGTGGTTAAGGCAAAGGTGGAACATAATGAAACTTCAACAAAGTAAGCAAGAACACCGTCTTGTCCATCCATCTTGTGAAATTCATCCCATCAAAACGATCTAGTTGAATTTTAACATCTTGTTTTGCAACTTGGACAGTTGTATTTGATGTAGAAGTCATAATAACACCGTAAAATTTGTTATTTATTAGAGAATAATAAATATATTTTAATTATGTCTACAAAAACAAGAAAACAATTGGCTTAGAGGCGTGTATATAAACACTTTCTTTAATTTGTTATTTTTTAACACTAAGGGATAACACCTCCAGGATACATCTAAGCCTCTAAACTCTTTTAAGAATTTGTAGAAAGACAATATGAGAAGATTATCTTTTTGTGAACAAGAAGTGCTTATATTTATAGACCACCAAAGGGTATGACAAGAAAGAATGCACAAGAAAGAATGCACAAGAAAGAAGTTTTCTACGGTTGCTACATTACCTCGCTACAGTGCACTTTGTTTTGATGTCTTTCTTGTTTTTAACTTGTGTTAAAAGGGTGTTTTATGTCTTTAACACCCTTAGAACGAATTGTAGGATAGATTATTGGTCCATTGCTATATATGTATCATATTGTAAGTTGATGGATCTTTTTGAATAACCTAAAAAGATATTTCCTCCTTTGAGATAAAACTTGAAAGATCAAAGTGATCTTTTCTTGAGAGTTTCTTCATGAACTTACTAGGGTTCTTGAGAGACTACTTCTAAGGCATTCTTTTACTTTGGTTTAGGGTGTAGAAGGTCTTATAAAACTTGTAGATTGGTTAGGGTTTTCCATAATCTTGGTCAATCTACTACTAAACTTGAATATTTGATGAATCTTGGAAAATTTGTTTCATTGTGAGTTGTTCTAAGGATTGAGCCAATGAATTGAGAAACTTCAATCCAAGAAATCACATCATGTTGGCCAAGTTTCATATGTCTACAGGAGGGAAAAAACTAAGAGCAACCAGGGTTGGCACATATCCTCCTATAGGAGCCTATTGCTATGTTTTCCTGAGCAACTTGGTCACTAATTTTTAACTCGTTTTGGTATTTTATGTTATAGTTAAGTACTTATTTGCAATTTAAAGTCCAATTACGACTTGATTTGGTTTAGAACAAGTCTTGAACTATATATATTCCTTTTGTTTGTAATTCTAAACACCTTATGATTATTATTAATGAAAACACTTTTCTCTTACGAGAGTAAAAACCAAAAAGATCAAATTGATCTTTTCGAGTGATTTTCACATAGAACTATCTTAGGGTTCTTGAGAGACGATTTCAAGATTTCCTACTACTTTGGTTTAGGGTGTAGGAAGGTCTATATTCTTGTAGATTGTTAGGGTTATTCAATGATATTGGTCAATCTATATTCTAAACTAGAATTTTTAAACTAGAATTTTTGATAAATTCATGGGAATATGATGTAATTTAAGTTGTTCTTAGGGGTTAGGCCAATACATTAAGAAACTTCCATCTTAAGGATCTCATCATTATGGTATTAGATCATAACGATCTTGGGGTCTCATCAAAGGTTTGACTATTTTTTATTTGGTTTTCTTATTTCGTATCAAAAGATTATCTTTTTCTTCTTTGAAATTCTCACCCCTCTCGATATTCTCACCCCTAACCCAAGGATCATTTGTGTTTCAATGCATACACTTATCATAGCTTGATTTTAAGGCCTATTTCAAGTGATTCTGTTTACCATAACCCTTGACAAAATTTATGTTCTCATGCAGGTTTTCATTTTTAGTGATAGTTTTATCCTTTCGGGAATAATTAATTTAGGTTAATTTGGTGTAATGATTTCTAAATGTCATTTGGTTTTGTAAAAATTCCTATGGTGATGTTTAAATTATTATTCCATTTATTTATTTGTATGAAATTGTCATGACTAAGTCTAGGATAATTTTTAAAAATAATTTAATAAAAAAATTATCTATATATATAAAAAAATATATAGAAAATTTGTTTATTACAAAGATTTGTATTCGAATTATTTTATAAGAATTCAAAATATGATAAAATAGTAACTATACTTAAGACATTAACAAAAATTGATTTTTGATTTTCTATACTCACACAGATAGATTTTTATATTTTTAATAAAATATAAAAATGTGTGATTATATAGATCCCTAATTAGGGACCTTTTACCATGTTATTCTTTGTCTCCTTTTATTGATTGGTCTCCACAATCTTTACCTATTTTTTTCATATTCCATCTACCATACATCTCTCTTTTCATAGAATATTTTCTCACTTTCATTTTCAATATTCTACAACATGAGTATATTGAAAAGAAAAAATTTTATTTTAATATTGACAAAATGAATCTTAACCACTTATGATTAGGGTTAGATTAATATAAAGATATTCAGGCATACCCTAGACGTATATTCATGGGGATCCTAAATACTTTTAGTGAGTGGATTTAAGTTCTTAATTCTCCCAGGGCAGATTAATTTATAACCAAAATAGTAGAGGTATCTATTTAAGTTTAACTTGAATATCACTTATAAATATAAAAATAAAATTAATAATAAAAAAATGTTATAAATTTGGTGTAGAAATAGAAAGTTAGAAACCACCAAAAGTAGGAGAAAACTTTCAATATTTTGTCCAAGTTACAATCTCACTGACAAGTACTCCAAATAACCCTATATCTTTATGGAAGGAGACTTCGCCTCTAAAAATTACAAGAGACTTGGTTTGCAAGAATTGTAGGGAATATTTGCTTTTTCTAAAGACTCTTTTAACTTTTCTTAAAAAATACCAAGAAATCATCATTCACACCGTTCACAATAAAAGGAAATTTGTGAAAGCTGAGTCTATCCTTAGTGAGCCGCTTCGGATGGTGGATTCCCACGCAATTTGATTCCTAATTAAATTAATTAATTAGGACTGCTTGGTTGGATGTCGACAAAATAAACCATCTTTTATTTATTTATTTTGGGGGTGGAGGGGAATAGGTTGGCTCAGCTTTTGTCTGGGCGTAACAGATCAGAACGGTTCCACAGTCACCTAATTGGACTGAGCCTAGTCTATCTGAAGCCTAAGTTATAAAGCGGGCATTTTTAAAAAAATTGATCATTATAATTAATAAAAAAATAAAAAAATTACAGAATTGATATAAATTACATAACCCAATATAATTTATTTAAAATATATGATAAAAGATTACATAATTTAATTTATTACACCATATAATGCATAACTTAAAATATAATGCATATCATTTTAATATGAATATGGACACATTTTATTCATGGTAAAGAGCTATCCGTGAGCAAGATGAACACGTTCCTTTACCATGTTTTCGTAGATAACGAAGTTTATCTTGAGCTTGCAGACGTGATCTAAGTTTTCAGCTATCAATCATTTTGATTTAGGCAATAAGATACCTTTCAGCAGATAGTGGTGCAACTCCAGCAGGAGAAATCATTACATAAGTTCGAAATCATATCTTGAATGCATTTTGTAATCCTTGAAGTATAACACGTAATCCAATAGCTCTTCTATAATGAATATCTCTTTCTTTGAATCTTCCAAAATCTTTTCTATACTCAAAGGTAGAGATAATAAAAGTATCTTCCTTTCCAATTTATATAAAAAGGATATGCATTGTATTTTTCATCTTTATGAAAATCGGGTCCAACCGATAAAAATTTTAAGACTAGGATGTCCTTAGGACCAATGGTATGGTTATGATAATAACAATCTTTGACTCCTTTATTCCATGAAGGTAACATGTCTATCTCTGGGAAGTCAGGATACTGACTAAGAATGGAGTTTATAGCTCCAAAATCATACCAATATGTAATTTCTCTGGGAAAAGAGTTGTAGAAAATTTATTCTGGGATAGATCCCAGAAAAGTCCTCAAATTATTCAGAATGCTCTATGATAACTTCAAGATAACATTTTAAGAAAATATACTAAAATATTTTTATCAAATTTTATAATTTCAATATCAAAGGAATATTTAGATAATAAGATTTGCCATCTAATAAATCTTTTATATTCCGGTTTAGATGATAAATTATTCTAAATAAAAGCTTTCACCTGAGTATTATCAGTTCTTAAGATAAATCTCTTTTTGGAAGTAAGAAATAATATAACTTTTGGCAACTTTAAACAATAGCTAAAAGTTCTTTTTCATTAATATGATATCTAAATTGAGTATCAATAAAGGTTCTAGAACAATATCTACATAGACTTTCACTTATTTTATTATTAGTGAAATCTTTATTTTTTAAAACTCCACTCCATCCATATTCAGAAACATCTGTTTCTAGAATAAGTTCATCTTCATCTTTAGGTAATTGTAACTTAGGTAAGTTCTTACACTTTTCTTTTATATCTTTAACTCTGTTTTCTAAAGATTTATTAAAGATATTTTATTATTTTTTATAATTCGTAAAACGTTTTCTTATATCAGCAAGGTTTTGGATAAAATCAGAAGAATAATTTAATATTCCAAGGAAGCTTTATACTTGCTTCTTATCTTTTAACTTATCAGGAAAAGAGGATATTTTTTCTATAATATGACATTGTAATTTAATTCCTTTTCCATCAATTTCCATACCTAAAAACTCTGTTTCATTTTTTAATATCTTAGCTTTCTTTTGTGAAAGTGCCAATCCATTTTTTAAATATAATTCTACAAAAATAACTAAATGCTTCAAGTGATTATCAGATAGTACTAATACATCATCAACATAGACAAATATGAAATCATAGTCTTTAAATATGTTAACCATTTTTCTTTGAAAGATTTGAGGTTTTTTAATCCAAAAGGCATTACTAATCATTCATATTGACCTTGTGCAGTAGAAAAAGTAGTATAATTAATACTATCTTGATGTATTTTTATTTGTCAGAATCCACTCTTACAGTCCAATTTATTAGGCTTTCTTTATGTGGTAGAAAGTATCCATCAAATATCATATTATCATTTAGTTTCTTATAATTTATTACCATTCTAGCCTTGTTTCTTAATATTTCTGCATGATTTCTTACTAAAAAGGCCGAAGAACTATGAGAGGATTTACTGGGTCTAATTAATCCTTGATCAAGTAATTCTTTAATCTGAATTTTAAATTCTTTTTTATCTTTAGGATTATATCTCATAGGAGTAACTCTAATTATTTTATTCTTATCTTTCATTCCTAGCTTAGCTTCTATTTTATTTTTTCCCCAGAATTGTAAAGGATTATCAGAATAAGTCTGGATTTCAATTCCAAAGAAGTTTGTAGTTGGTTATAAATAAGTTTGTAAGTATGGGGAGAAGGAGGAGGCTACTAGAGAGCGAGCCCTTCGAGCAAGAAAAAAACTAGCCTGAGAGAGAGAGAAACTTAAAGAACAAATTGAGAGGTCTTTCCTTCTTCTGTAAAATATCTTCTATGTACTTTACCCTGCGAAAGTTTGAATAAAATCTTTGTTTTTCTATAAACATTCGAGATCTTTGACTATATGTAATCCCTTTATTAGAAATCCTCAATACACCTTTCTTCTTTCCATATTCCTTATGCCTGAAGGTAGGAAACGAAATCAGGCTGTGCTAGATTCTCCTAAAGGAACTTCAAGGATAGTTACTTGTATCTCAGGTTGGAGCTGAAACGCTCGTTAAAAGATTCGAAGGATACTTTGGATGATTGATCTGAATATTCCTTCGATATTGAAATTATAAAATCTGATAAAAGTATTTTAGCAGATTTTCTCACCAGAGATCACAGAATTCATGAAAAAGATTATTGACATGATGGAAGAAATGGATAAGCAAGTCATATCCATTCAACACAATGTTTCCTAGAGTATACAGATATCTAAAATTTCCAATAATTATGTGGAGGTAACAGATTAGCTATTAGGAGAATGCTCAATGATAACTTCTAAGATAGGAAATTATTCAGTTGAAAAACATAGTGATACTATATAAATATATATATATATATATATATATATATATATATAATGAAATGCTATTATGGGTTACGGAGCTCAAGATAATTTGAGCTTCTATTAAGTCTCTAACGGTCAAAGTTACCTATTAACTGTCTTTTTTGTAATAAAAAATAAATTGTTCTATAAAAAAAATTTAAAAAATATTTTATAAACTAAATCCTAAAAAGACAAACAAAACCATAGGAATAGTTGATTAATTATTATTATTATTTTTAAAAAAAGAAGATAATTGAACTTTAACTTTGACCGTTAGAGACTTAACTGAAGCTCAAAAATATTTTAAACTCCGTTGCCCATAATAACATATATATATATATATAAGATAAAATAAAAAAGTATTTGATCGTTATAATTAATAGAAAATAATAAATTACAGAATTGATATATAAATTACAATAACCCAATATAATTTATTTAAAATATATGATAAAATATTACATAATTTAATTTATTACACCATATGCAATAATATGGAAAAAAAGTTTAAATTATGATTCTGAGAAATTTAGATCAAATATATTTGTAATTACAAGCTACTAGTCATGAAAAAAATATAAATTAAATGTAATTTCTTCTACTTATTCAAACACTTTCAAAATAAGAAAATCAAAACTTCATTAATCATAGTACAACTTAACAAATAAAAAAAAGAAATACCTTATTTCAACAATCCAAAAAATTTAGTTTACTTCTCATTGCAACAATACAAATACTTACTTGGTGGAGATCAACGAGGAATCCTATTATTAGTGGAGCTATCTAGGATGCCATCAAAAGAAGGACACTTTGAAGTTCACACTCATTGAAGAAAATATGGTAACAAAGATTTACATTTCAAGTATACAAGATCATGTAAACTTTTTAATGATGACCTAAAAGAAGACTTATTCTATGCAAGGAAATTCATGTACAAGAACTTGTATTTCAAATCCAAGAATGACATTTCAATGATGAATAATGATACTTCAAGAATGAAGATAGTTTTGGTTGAGATATCTCAAAGGATGGAAGAACTTGAAGCTTTCTATGGAGTTGATCTTACAATGGTACGGAGGCTTGTGTACAAGGTTTTGTATTTTAAATTTAGGCTTGAAAACATGAGTGAAAAGAGCTTGAAAACACACTAAGATGCAGCAAGAATCAAGAATTAACAAGCCAAGAAGAAAGCACATAATAGCATTTCTATCAATATTTTAGTGAAAAAGAAATATTATTGAAAAAAAATAGTTATATCAATTATTCATCAACAATGATTAAAAAAAAGACAAAGAAAGGTATACATGATTAAGTCATTAATGCCTAAAAAGTTCAAGAAAAATTTTAAAAAAGAAACCTTTTACCAAAATATATATTATCAAAATGATTAAATATGAGTATTTTGAATATCTTGATAAGATGAAAATGTTAAAAAAGAAAAATAATTTTCATAAAATCAATTTACTATAAGGATATAGATAACACCATATTTGATTTTAATTAAATTTTGTTCAAAAAATTTTGACCAAATAACAATATACAACTTTTTATATAGACTCATATATATATATATATATATATATATATATATGTATATACATTTTCATTTGGTCGTATCATAATAATTACTCCCTCCGTCCTAAAATATAAGTCTTTTTAGCCTCTTGTCTTTGTCCCACAATATAAGTCATTTTACAATTTACAATGCATATTTATTATGTTTTTTCCACTCTTACCCTTCATTTAATATCCCTCTATTTATTATGAAGAAATATAATTATAACTATAAATATGAAAGATAAAGGCATTTTAGATATAACAAACATATATTTATTATTTCTTAATCCATGTAAAATGGTAAATAACGCCTTATATTGTGGGACGGGGGACTATTTAATAAACTTGATGAACATATAATTTACATGGATTCATAAGATATGGACCAGCGCCAGATCCAAAGTTCAAAACCTTAATTGCTAAGGCTGCTTCCAGCCTGCCACGTCAGTAAAGAAAGCTTCCATGTAAAGCCTTTGTCTGAAATTTTATTTCCATCTGCGGAGAATTTTAAAAGACGAAAGGGTTGAAAGCTAAATTTACTTTAGTCTCTTTACTCAGATTTCAGAGAAAACAGAGAAAGAAGAATCGCAAGAGATCAGAGAATTAATTGAAGATAATGGAAAGAGATGTCGGAATATGTTCTCTTCTGGTGTTGCCGGAAGGTTGCATATCCCAAATCTTATCTTTGACGTCGCCGAAAGATGCCTGCCAATCATCTGCCGTGTCACGGGAATTCAAGGTGGCTTCTGAATCCGACACCGTTTGGGAAAGATTTCTTCCTCATGATTACCAGGAACTCATTTCTGCTTCCGTGAATCCCATCCATCACGGTACCAAAAAGGAACTCTTCTTTCTTCTCTGCCGATCCCCCATCCTGTTTAACGGTGGGAATCTGGTAATCTCTTATATTATCCCTCCATTTTTGGAAGTAATACTTACTTTTTTCTTATATGGGTAATTGATATTTGAGTCAAATTTACTGGGATTAATGATTAATTAATCAGCCTCCTGCTCTTTAGCTCTGTTTCTAATGTTAGATCTTGAAATTGTATCCCTTCCCCGATCCCTCAAATTGCCATGGAATTACTTCTAATTAATTCCTCATTTCCTTCTCAAACAGTCTTTCTGGCTTAGTAAATCGACCGGCGAGAAATGTTACATGCTCTGTGCAAGGGAACTCTCAATTGACTGGATACATGCTCCAGAATATTGGAATTGGATATCCATAGCAGAGTCTAGGTATGAATTCAAACCTTTTTTAAGGTAATATTACATTTTTCAGTGTCTGAACTGAATATGCTGTCTCTTGTAGGTTTTCTGAGGTAGCAGTGCTATTGAGAGTTTGTTGGTTATATATTCTGGGCAAGATTCCCGCCAAATTGCTATCGCCGGTCACAAATTATGCAGCTTATCTTGTGTTCAAAATCGATAATTTTTCCTATGGACTAGACTGCTCTATGAATACCTCGGTCAAGTTTACCGGCGGTGATAGTGGTGATGAATGCGACAGCGTCTTTTTGACCGGAACAGGACCGAACGGAAGTAGGATTCCGAATTTGAGAAGTGATGGATGGCTGGAGATTTACCTTGGAAAATATTTCACCGGTGATGGTGAAGGTGAAATTGAAATGCAAGTTAATCGAACTTCGGATCCTTACTGGAAAAGTGGACTTACTATAGAGGGAATGGAGATTCGACCTATTGAAGATTCGTGAGAATGTAAAGAATTAATGATAAATAAAAATGCATATGAAACTTTGTATTGTTGGATATCATATATATATATATATATATATTCCTTTTCTCATTATATTTATTAAAAAATATTAAATATAGTTACATTATGTCATAATTATATCTTTTCTTATTTATTTTTAATTATATTTCTTTTTTTAATAAATAAATAAGTATATTAATTGAATATAAAAATAAAAATATGATAATAATGTATTGATAATTATTAAATGATTTCTATTATGTGATAAATAATGCATTTTAAAACAATTTATATTTTAAGATAGGAGAAAATATTTGTTAAATTTATTGGTTATAAGTCATTGATCAATTTAAATTAAGTATTTTTCATATCTACTAATTAATATATAAATGAATTTTGAATATTTATTAGATAATAAACTAAATTGCCAGCCCTAATTACATTAAAATTTTTTTAAAAAGATAGCATTACAAAATTCAAGCATATCAATATATCATCAAAACTGATTACAAGAGTTTTGATTATAAAATTTGACAATAACTTCTAAATCATGAACCCCTCTTTTAACTTTAACTTTATTATATAATTGTGTGTTATTCTCTATTATATCAATACATAAATATTTAATGTACGTTCTTAAAATATCAATTAATCATAGATTTATTTATTTTTTAAACTTCTATATATCAAATGTTATTATGGACAACAGAACTCAAAATAATTTAAGGTTTTGTTAAGTCTCTAACGATCAAATTTAACTATATTTTTTTACAAAAAATTATTTTTTAAGAAATATTTTATAAACTAAAACATAAAAAAATAAATTAAACCCTAAAATTACTTGATTAATTTTTATTATTTTTATAAAACAAAAAATTAACCGTTAACTTTAACTGTTAGAGATTTAACATAAAGTCAAAACTTCGTTATTTATAATAACATTTATGTATATAAAATATATCAAAAAGATAAATAATTAAAGGTAGCCTATAAAATCTTTATTATTATAGTAAAGGGTTACAAGCAAATAGAAGGGTTACAAGCAAATAGATCCTAAACCTTTTATATTAACTCATTTTCAATTCTTTTTAAATGGGAACTGAAGTTTTTTACCTAAAAAAAGAAGAATGAAAAGAATTATTGGAGAAGTGATAGGATGACTGGGGGGTAACATCTGTTACAAAGGGCTGAATTTATTTCCAAAAATTGAAAAGTGATCAATAATTAACAACAAAATAAATTACTGTGGCTTAACACTCAACAGCTTAAAAGTGGCTTAATAGGGTATACTTCCTCTGTCTAGCGTAATGGTATATGTTTCCTTTTTTAATTGTCTTAAAATGTGGTTTGATTTCTTTTTTAAAAAGGTAAATTATCATAATTTTTTTCTAGTAACACTATATTTTTTTAAGGTAAATTATCAATTATGATCTTAAATTTTTCTAGATTATTCAAAAAAAGAACCTAAATTAAAATTTAATCAATCTAAAACCTTGAACTTTTTAGACTCATCATTAATATCTTTCCATCAAATTATATTATTGAGTCACTAATTGTAAAGAGCATTTTTATCTTTTAAAGCAATTTTTACTCTAACTTTCTTCCTTTCCTTGGTCTCTTCTATCCTCTTTCGTTGTCCTTCTTCAATCTCAAATTTAGATCTAAAAAAAAATTCTTGTATCCTTTCGTTGTCTTTCTTCAATTTCATATCTCAAATTCATCTTGAACCATCTTTGTCAAGATCAAAAAAAAAAAAAAAAAAGCCATCTTTATTAGATCAAAAAGAAAAAAAAATTAGCCATCTTTAGAAATATTTCTTGTGTTGGTGTTTTGAGGGGTTGAGCAGTAAGACTCGGCAACTGGACCAAAACGGAGCAATCTAATAGAAAGACTTCCTCAATCACAAGCAAAAGAAAAAAGATGGTGGTCTAACAGCTACAAATCACACCTTGATGAGCGAAATCCGGATTCGAAAAGAAAAAAAAAAGGCACTTTTTAAATTTTGAAGCCAAGCCATATAAAGGTGAGCAACCATTATAGCAATTGCAAAAAGGGTTCTGGATCTGTTCCTCTGGATCTATTTCTGGTCTCCTTGCTTTAAGATTGTTTGAGATTTACGCAAGGGGTCGTAAGAGAGTGTCAGATTTAGGCTATGTTTGGTTTCACCATTTTCTACCTTCATTCTTCATTCTCAATCCATCAGTACGTAAATTGTATATGTCAATTGGAGTTCATTTTTTGTTCAAAAACAAAAAAATTATACATTCCATTTTAATTGGATGGTTTAATTTGATTTTTTAAAAAAAATTTCGTTTTTGAGCGAAAAATGAACCTCAATTTAAAGATATATTTTACGGAATTGGATGACACCATCCGTTTGGATTTTGTATCCAATTGGAGCCTTAGCAACTCTTCCTCCACCGGCTACGTCTGAATTTGATATTGGTATTTGTTGATTTGGTAGAAGTGAAAGAAACAATTGATTTTAGGTTGTAAATCAGTGGGAAGAGAAGTAGGGGTTGGTTTGCTAGACAGTTCTTTTTTATTTTTCTTAGCATTTGAAGAATCAGAATGCCAATAGAAGAAACTGGAAGCGCGAGATGAGAATAAGCCTGAGGCAAGAGTCTACACTTTTGTGAATCATTATCTCAATGGACAAATGTTAATTTTAGATCCGAAATTAAAGAAGATGAAGAAATGGTAAAGAAGAAAACCAAGTAAGGAAGGAAGAAGAAAAATTTGAGAAATAAAATCTTTGAAAGATTTTGAAATATACATAAGTTTGAATTTAGGGAAGGCTTCAATTTAGTGGAAGAAGAAAATAGGAAGAAAAACCTAGGAAAAACAACTACCATCATAAGTGACTTGAATGGTTTAATCTAACTGGATGGATAAGTTTAAAAAGTTTATGTTATGAATGAATCGAATTTTAATTTAGAGATTTTTTTGGGTAAATTGGGAAAGTTTATAGGTTATGATTGTGAATTTAAAATTCTTTTTAATATTTCAATACAGTTCATTTAGTTTCTCAATATTGACAATGATATCTTAAATCAAAGGTATATCAGTAAAATTGATATTAGAAGTATTCTTTTATTTTCAAAATAAATGACATGTTAAAATACAAAAAAAATTATATATAAAAATAGATTTTTTATTTTAGCCTTTTAGTCAATTTTTTTTTACTTCTTTCAAAATTAATTTATTATCTCTTTTTTTCCAATACCAAACCAGCTAGAGAGGTGAGAGGTAATGCATAACAGTTTAAAATATTCCATCACATATTTTACACTAATAAATATTTAAAATAATCTATATTATCTAATAAAAGATCAAAGTATCCCTTGACGTTTTCCTCATAAAATATATAAGTAAAAAATATATATATTTATTATTTAAGATATAAAAGATGATTTAGAAAATATGATAAAAGATTCAAATCGGTTTTAAATCTCCTATACACTTTTTTATGTGCACATGATTAGCATATTAAAAGTGTAAAGTAAAAGTGTGTAATATAAAGAAGATCGGGAGATAATAATCAAAGATAGTATTGTCCATGAAAAGATAAAAGTATAAATGGTTAAGTTTATTAGTTTATTGATAATTATAATTGAGACATGCGGGCCTTAAATACACATCGAGAATAAATACACATTGAGACATGAAGACAATTTAAGTAATCTACAAAAGAAAAAAAAAAAGGACAAAAAAAAAAAGAGAGACTACCCATCTTTTGTCGGTGAGAGTAAAAGGGAAAGAGAGTATCAGACCCTTAATAACTAAGGGTGTGTTTGGATACCCCATTCTCCATCTCCATTCTTCATTCTCCATTCATCAGCACGTAAAATGTAAGGGTTAATTGGAGTTCGTTTTTCGTTCAAAAATAAAAAAAATTGATTCATCCCATTTAAAATGGATGTTTAATTTGATTTCTAAAAAAAAAAATTTTTTTTGAGTGAAAAATGAGCTTCAATTTAAAGGTTTATTTTACGGAATTTTATGGAATTAGATAATGACATCCAAATGGATGTCATATCCAAACAGACCCTAAGGCTTCTTCCACCCGTCAACAAGGAAGCTTTCATGTGAAGTTTTCGTCATTTTAAAAGGCAAAGGTTGAAAAGCAAAATTTACCCAGTCCACTCTCTATTCTCTGCTCACTGATTCA
>JAWZTD010018419.1:4844-19877 GCA_035221335.1 Echites panduratus
CCAATTTGTCCAGTTTTTGCTCCTCAAATATATAATTAAAATTTCATACAACTCTCTATTTTCTCTCTCTGTTTTCAGAGATAGATTATTGTGCATAAAGTTTCCATCAAGGTTTTGTGGACCGGGCCGGTCGCATAAAGTTTCCATCAAGGTTTTGTGGACTAGACTAGACCGGCCCGGTCGGTCGGATCGGTCAGACCGAGAACTGGTCCACTGGTCGTTCGGGTCATGTGTCAAAACCGTAAAAATTAAAAACCGCTCTCTTTAGTAAAAACCGTTTCTGACCAGCCGGTTCAACCGGTAAACCGGTGAATCGATCGGTTTAATATCAGACCGGACGGTTTTATATAAAAAAATTTTTAGGGCCAATTTCAAAGAATTAAAAGCTAAAGGACTCTAATTGAAAATAAAACAAATCTTTTTACCCCTAAACTCAATCTTTCCAAACCCTCAAATCAATTTTCCCTTCATCTCAACCTCAAGCAGTCACCTCTTCTCACCGATACACAGTCCCTTTCCTCTCTGTCCTCTAGGCTCTTGCCTTGCAGTCGGCGGCGGCGCCAAGGTGGGACTCCTTTGTCTCTGTAACTCAGCTACTAGCAACCTTCATTGTGCCTAGGTTTCTCTGTCTTACTGTCTAGTGTTGGCGCTCAACATCAATAGGTTTGTGAATTCTGAAGCATTGGATGTCTATGATGATAATGGGGAGGGTGCAGAGAGTGTGTTGGATGGCTTAGTTAGCACAATACTGTCACAAAACACCATTGACCTTAATTCTCAAAGTTCTTTTGCTTCTCTCAAGTAGGCTTTTCCCTCTTGGGAAGATGTAGGCTTTTGATCATGAAGTGATTCTTTTAATTGTTTTCCTTATGATTATTGATCCTCGTAAATTAGATTCTTCATCTTGTATTGCCTTTTACTTTTTAATGGAAAAGAATCGGCTCTTCTGAATGACCGAATAGTAATTACATGGGATGCCCAATCGATGTTGGGCAAAGTTTCGTGGGACTACTCCCAAATCTTTGGTTGACTAGGCAAAAATGTGTTGGTATTTTGCAAGAAGATCCAGAAGGGCGTGTTTGAGACGAATATTTAAACTTCGACCGATGGTGATTATTCTTTCTGGATATTGAGCAGAGAGATGAAATTCTTCTAAATCACCTACAGGAGTAATCCGTTCTTCATTCTCCGAAGGATCTGCTAAAGTTAATTCCATCGATTGTTTCATCTTAGGATCAGGCTGAGCCTTAGCAACCTCTATCTTGTAGCATGTATGGGCAGCTTGAATATCCCCAAGTATTTCAATGGATCAAGCGGAATTTTGGATAACAATTTTATGGGCAAATGTGTTGACCTGAGTTTGCACCAGGTCTAATCCAAGGCTTCCCCAAATTATATTATAACTTGAAAGAGAATCAACCACTATGAATTCAGCATTTCGTATTACCGAGTAAGGAGGGGTTCCCCGCTGGACAGGTAAGGTAAATGTGCCGAGTGCATATACAGTATCTCTAGAGAAGCCAACCAAGGGTATGCAAGAAGTTTTGATGTCTTCGTCTTTCAAATACATCTTTACATAAGCTTCATAATGCAAAATATTAGCTGAACTTCCAGTATCTACCAAGATTCGTTTGACAAGGCAATCAGTGAGGAGCAAGGAAATAACCATAGGAACATCATCATTAACGATCTTGGAAGGTTCAGTCTTCAATTTTTTGTTAGGTTGAACTTCCATGGTTGATTGGATACCGGTGATAACATCAATTACTTTGGGAGGACGCTGGTTAGGAGAAGGAGCTGAAGAAGAATGCTTGGCTTTAAAGTGGCCAATATATTGTCTCAATTGTCCACGCTGAATGGCAAATTCAATCTCTTTTTTCAGCTGGAAGCATTCGTCTGTTGTGCGACCAAGATCTTTATGAAACATGCAATATCGGTTGTGGTCATGTTTCTCCAAGGGGGATTGAATTGGATGTGGAGGATTCAAAATCCCCTGATCTTGGACTTGTTGAAAAATCATTGTAGGTGGTGCATTGAGAGGAGTGAAATTGAGAGGGGCTTTAGGAGGATAGCCACTCGATGAGGATCGTGAGTCTTGTGTTTTTTTGCTGTATGATTTATTATGAGGAAAAGGAGTAGGAGAGGATGGAATGGGATGATCGGAATTAGCAGTACGAGGATCGGCCGAAGCTGTATTTGGATTATATGTGCGATTCGAATATACAGGTGATATGGAAGAATGTGGAGTAGAAAAATTGTTGAACCAACCTTTTTTGAAGGAACGACTATCAACTGTGTGTTTAGCAAAAGCTTCTAATTCCTCTTGTCGAGTGTTCTTTTTGGAAGTGGAGGAAGACTCGATGCGATTGAGCTTGCATACTTCATGCATCAACTCAGAGCTTGAACGAGGGGGATTGGCATGGTTTCGCCCAGGCTTGAGACCATTACAGAAAGCTTCTACATAAACAGGTTCCATGCAATTGACAACTGTTTGAGCTTCAGTGTTAAACCTGTTCCAGTAATCATTTAGGGATTCGTCCTTTCTTTGACGAAGATTCAAAAGATGGGACTGATGGCGAAGCTGGACTGTATTACCATCATATTGATTGCAAAATAATTCCTTAAAACGAACAAAGGAATCAATTGAGTTTGGAGGTAATGCAGAGTACTAGTCTAGAGCTTTGCCTGTCAGTGTTGTAGAGAATGTTCGACAAAACAACACATCATCAGGATCATAAAAGGTCATGAGGGAATTGTAGTGATTGAGGTGTTGATGAGGGTCTGTAGAACCATTGAATTTTTCTAATTCAGGGAGTTTAAAATTTGATGGAACTTTCCCATGGTTCAAAGCATCTGTAAGAGGACAACCATCAGCAGGTTGTAACAATACGTGATCATACTTAAGGAGGCAAGGCATCATCTTCTTTACTTGCTGCTCTAATGTATTAACTTTGTTGGTAAGAGCAGGAATATGTGTACTAGTGAGAGGGATTGGAGGATCAGCCTTTGGTGGTGGGACAATATGAGGGGAAGTCTCTGCTGTGTGAGATAAAGGAAGTTGTTGAGGATAAAGGGGAGCTTTCTGCTTGTCCTTGAGTTTGGATTGCACCTCATCAGCATCCACAGGAGGTGGTGGAGCTTCATGACTGGAAGAATGAGCAGGAGGCATTGGGTTGACAAGACCATGTGTCTGAAGAAATTGTTGAAAAGCTTCGTGATGGTCAATAGCAAGACACATCTTATCCATATCTGTGAGAGGCCTTGGTTTATGCTGAGGAGTATCAGAATGCATTAATCTATTATATGTACTGTCACCCATAGAAGGGGATTTAGAACTAGAATGGCTAGATCGGGCAGGATTACTGAGAGTAATTGGCCGAGAAGGGTCCTTAAATTTGGGAATGGAAGATGAAGGTGGAGGTATAGGATCGGCTGCCTTGTTGGGAATAAAAGGGCAGTGATCCTTGGGGAGCGGAGTATGAGGAGATTTGTTCATAAGTGAAAGATGGGCAAGTTGTGTCTAAATAAGAAATGGCCGAATGACCACGGTGGGCGCCAATATGATGATGCTGGAATTTGGTGAAGGGTGATTCGGTCTTTCTGCTGTAGGGTGATCCTGAAAGACAAAGAAGTTAGAATGAAATTGGGTTGATCTCAATTTCACTCTGATGCTAAAGTCAGTAAAGGCTTGAAGCTAAATTGGAAAAGTATTTTAAAAACGGATAAACGCATTACCTTATTTGGAGAGGTGTAGTCCTATTTATAGACAACTATAATCAAACCATTAGTGGAACACTAATGGAGCACTAAAAGTATAATTCTTCGATGTGGGATATGATAGAATTGTAATGACTCTTGTATAGAACTGTTGATCAAGCCCTGTTAGATGACTATTTTCTTACAGTTGAGCAAATTATTTGTTGTAAATTTATGTATTTTTATGTAGCTTGTAGAATGAGAAATAAATTTATATGTTTTTTTGTACGAAAAGGATAGTATTATTTCTGGTAAATTAAGATATAAATACATCATAAAGTATCATCTAGCATCTAGAAATTCTTTATTTTTCGGCATGACTTGTACTTGATTGCTATCTTTCTTTTATCGTCTTTCTGAAATGATCATGGGCCATGCATTCTTTATGTTCGGTGAACTCGATAGTGATGTACCCACAATTTGTAGAGATTGTTTGAAAATGTCCCAAGTGTTTTTTTTTTCCCCGTTTATTTCATTTTGTTTATTTTTTAAATTGATCATCCTACCCTCGATTTATTGACTAAATTAAGTTTTGACTTCACATGAAAGTTCAAAAGTAAAAAAAAAAAAAAGGGAATTTTATTAGACATTCGTGAAGTGTTCAAACACAATATCTTTCTAAAAATAAAACAGACGAGAACTTCTTAAGTTAAGAAAAAAGATGAGGATTTATTTGAAGGAAAAAAAAAGCACATAGACCTAAAATGGTAAAATTAGAGAAAAATTACTTTTAGATAAAATTAGAAATTAAAGTGATGATTTTACATGAATACTTCAAAAATAAATAAAAATTTGGCACTAAATCCAACCATTGCCCATTTGAATTTTATCAGTTTTGTGTGATTCTATATGATCTGACAAAAATTTGTTAGGAAAACTCCTTTAAGTTCTCAAAGTTTTCATCAATTAGAATTCAAAGTTAAATAACTACTTCATCTGACTTAACTTATAAATCATTTGAGCTCAATTTTTTTATCCGTAATTATATGTTATTTTAGGGGTTTTAATAGATATTTTTTTATTTTTTATTTTAATATTATCTATTCTTTTCATAAAATATTTTTTACTTTTTCTTTTTTAATGTTTAATAGATAGATTCACGAATTACATTAAGAAGATAAATTTTGAATAAATAGAAACATTGAACCAAACCCTTTTGTAAATTCGATCTCCAACCTTAATTTCTGTTGGAATTTGTTGATGACTAATAAGCCAGAGGGAGATCTCATCTCCCTCCCAATTCCGGTTTATCCATACCGCTACTGTTCCGGATATAAAATAATTATGGCATACATTTTAAATGCAAAGGACTCTTTGTATTAGTGGTCTCTCTGTCCCCGCAGAATTCCTTTCACATCCTTGTTCTCCACAGTCCACACCAACATTGCATGTGAAATTTATGGAAAGATGAATGGTGTATATCCGACGTTGACAAATACCATTATATGAAATGGATCCAGAAAACCTGTTTCATAACTTTTAGACTTTAGTAACTATTTGTGAGCATCATGTGCTTCTTAACGCCTAACACCGTATCAAATGCCGGCAAAGTTTTATTTTTTAGCTCCTTATATAAATATAAATATATAATCAAAAATAATATAAATATGCAGTACTTTTGTTAAATTTTTAACGGTCAAAATTAATAATTTTCTTTTTAAAATAAATAAAAAAATAAAATTTGATCAAATATTTTTAGGATTCTTTTAGCATTTAGTTTATAAAATATATTTATAAAAAAATATTTTTTATGAAAGATTTTTCTTTTTAGAAAAAAGAAAATTGACTGTTAACTTTGACAATTAGAGACTTAACTGGAGCACTCTATAAAGTGTGCTCCGTAACACTCTATAGCATTACTATATATATAATATAGAAATGCTATAGTGGACACGATTGTCCAAGTTATAGTGGATAACTATTAAAAATTGGAATGAAAAACTTAATTCCATTTTTTTAGTTAAAAAATTATTTTTAAGTTTTAAAATTTGATCAAGTATCACTTAAATTTACTTTATTCTTTTAGATTTTTAATTTATAAAATATAGCTAAAAAATAATTTGTATAAATTCTTTTTAAAGGAGTTAAGTTTTTCATTCAATTTTTAACAATTGTCCATTATAACTAAACCAATTGTGCCCACTATAACATTTTTGATATAATATATATAACACGAAAATGCTATGATGAGTAACATAACTAACATAACACACATTATGGAGTGCTCTATATATTTAAGTCTTTAAAGGTCAACATCACCATATCCAACTTGTTTAGAAACATTAAGCACATATTCACAAGCATGCTCATTCACATATGATTCCCTAACAAGTTTAGGATCTAGAATATCATTCAAAAAACTCCTAGAGACATACAAGTTACTTCCATATGCTCTAATCACATTTCTAGAACCATAACATATGACTCCTTCACAAATTCGAAATTCATGAAAGCTTTCACAAGACTTATAGAAGCGTAAGACTTACTCTCTATATAAAAGAAAGCATTGTGCTCAAGAAATTCAACAATGGCACCTTGCTTATTAACATCATAAGCATTTCCACAATCATAATTAGCCATAGAAAACATCTTTTCACTCGCAAGCTTCAACAATCTATCACCAAGTGTGGAGAATAGAGTATACCCACTTTAACATATCATTCATCAGCATGTTGTCCTTGTCTTCCTTCGACTTGATTAGGCCTTCAAAATCTTACAACCTAGACTAGGAAACACTAGGAATAGAATGGTCAGTGTTAGAAGTAGAAATAAATTTCTCTTTGTTCCTCACCAAAGCACTCTTATTATCTCTTTCTTTTTCATAAAAGCTCACTTTTTCTTGACTCATATCTTTACTTTTAGTCTCATTCTTCTGTTTTCTCTCACACTCCTTTTATTTCTCAATCTCACTCTCATTTTTCCTCTCAATTTCGTTTTGAATTTCCTGACTTTCGTTTTCCTTCCGAATTGAAGCCTCCTATTTCTTTGCATAGAACTCTTTAATCATTTCCTTTATCATCAATTGATCATTTTGGATTTCTTGTGGAGTCAATAACTTCAAATTTACTCTTCTTCCATCTATCTTGAAAGTGTACTTATTATGGCGCTCATTATATGTGGCTCCTCTTTCAATTTGCCAAGGTCTCCCTAGCAAGAAATGAATTTCTTGCATAGAAATCACATCACCTAATACTTCATCCTTATACTTCCCTATGGAAAAAGGTATCCTAATTTGTTTGTCAACCATAACCCTTTCACCATCATTCAATCTCTGCCCTAAGGAAAACAAAACTTCTTGTCTCTGGGACTTTTTGGAAAATCAATCTTGAATTGTGTACATTGAGACTTAACTGAGAGCACGTTTATAGGAGTTATAGAACTCCTTTTCAAGAAGTATTCTCCTAAAGAAACTAATTAAAATCGCATTGCAAAGAGAAGTGGTTTTTTTAAATAACTTTGAAAATAAAATTATAATAGGACTTCACCGTTGTCCAGTGCCAGCTAGGGAGTGTCTGCCACCGGATGGTCTTCGAAGTCATCAAAATTTGGCAAATTTCCAGAGGATGTCTGATTTTCATTCGGCGTGCTCTCCGGTGTCAGATAGGTGACTTTTGGGAGAAATTTCACCCTCATCCTTGTCATTTTCTTCTTGATCTCGACAACTTCATTTTTCCCAAGCATTTTATCCAATAAACCTTCTACGATCAAAAATCAAGTATAGGAAAGTAAAATATATCTTAAATTGGCATAATTAAGCTAAGTTACTTAAGATAATGACAAAAAAAAGTGGCATAAACTTAGCTTAAATAATCTTAAATCATTCCCTCGCACTTATACTTTTGCTTGTCCTCAAGCAAATTTGCTCCAACCCCAAACATAAAAACAACAAACACAAAGCCTCATAATGAAATCTCCTAAACGAAACACAAGACATGGAACCAAGTATGTAACAAATCATAATCCGTTTCTTACCAAACCACAAATCCCATAGAAAATGTGCATCAAGTGTGTAACTTCACATAATTTAGGCATAAAATACTCAATCCATTATCCAACATAACCTAAAATCTTTTAATCTTCAAGTTTTGAACATGTAAAAGAGTTCTAAAAATAAGATCACAACAATCAAATTATCTCTATCAAAAATAACACAAGAAACCTTTGAAAAGAAATCACAACCATAAGCTCGTCAATATACACACACTCTAATAATGATAGAAACAAGTATACTTGGGTCAAATGGTACTTTTAGATTGTAATGTTAGGCTTTTGGAATTGGCTACAAACAAAAGATAAGGATAAGCAGAATTTATCACAAGAGAGAATATAAAAATTTTTAAAGTTAAGGCCATAACTCAAATCATAAATATTCAAAACATGAGTCATCATTCCCTTCTCGGTTAATAAATCATAAATTTTATTAAAATGAAATTAAAATCACATTTTGATGAGATCAATAATTTCTGAATTATTTTCGATTATAATTACATTTCCTAATTGTAGGAAATCGTAATATAAATAAATTGGAAGAGAAGTTAGGGTTACAGTTTGTATACTATTTGATAGGAAGTAAGAAACCCTAGGCGTCACCTCTCTTCTTCCCTCCTAACTATATATAGAAAAAGAAAGGAGTAGCTAGGGCTTCTTGACACATAACCTATTGATAGTAAGAAAACCCTAGCAGCTTGCTTCTTCTCTTCTTTCTATATTTCCACAATCAAAGCTTCTAAATACCTGATTTACAAAGCTTAAGGTTCTAACAAACCGACCTGCTCGTAAGATCTTGCTGTGTGGATATCGGTAGAGGACATTCGTATTTCGCATCTTGGTTCGAAGAATTTGCTGTTTCTGTTCACCGAAATAGAAAAGGTATGTTCTTCTCATAATTTGGTTTTATATAATGTATATGGATCCTAGGTCGAGATTGTGAAAATTTTTATTTCGTTGCTTTGTGTTCATAAATCCCAACAAGGAAAACCACAATTGCATTGCTTAATAGCCCAATATGCTTTATGTTCATTTTATACAGGAAGATGACAGACTTTACCATAAACCGACCTATAAGCAGACATGCCAATTAGTGTTTAAAATGTAGTCCTATAGGCCCAAAGAGCAGCACCCAACATGAACTCCAATCTTTTTTTTTTTTGGATTAGACTACTTTTTCCAAAATGGATTTAATTTCTCTATTAGAAACTTCAGCTTGGCCATTACTTTGTGGATGATATGTAGTGGAAACTCTATGTTGAACATGATATCATTTAAACAAAGCTTCAACAACCCTATTGCAAAAATTGTGTTCCTCGATCACTTATTGTACCCTAGGGATGCTAAACAAATTAAAGACATGATCCTTAATAAAATCAACCACAATTTTAGCATCATTAGTTCTTGTAGCCTTAGTTTCTACCCATTTAGACACATAGTCAACCTCAAACAATATGTAAAGATTACCAAAAGAATATGGAAAAGGTCCCAAGAAATCAATTCCCCATATATCAACAATTTCACAAGAACATTAGATAGGGGCATCTCATCAGATATGGTTCCTAGTCTTCGGCATTTGTTACATACTTTTACACATAAATATGCATCTTTATTCAAGTTAGGCCAATAAAAGCCATATTCAAACACTTTAAGGGGAGTTCTTTTAGGACAAAAATGACCTCCTACTTCATATGTGTGACAAAATACTAAAATAGATGCAATTTCAACATCAGGCACACAACGGCGAATCACATTATCAGAAGAGATTTTAAACAAGTAAGGGTCATCCCATAAATAGTATTTAGAATCACTTTTAATCTTATCCTTTTGAGCTCTTGATAATTCAGATGGTAATTCCCTAGTAACAACAATATAATTAACCATATCAGTATACCAAGGAAGAAAACCATGAAACTTATGTAAATGATCTTTCAGGAAAGAGTTTAGAGATTGAAAATACTTCGCCATCATAGGTCAACGAACTAAGATGATCAGCAACATAATTTTCAACTCGGATCTCTATGTCAAATTCTTGAAAAAGTAATATCCAACATAGGAGAAGAGGCTTACATTCCATCCTCTTAATCAGAAAAGACTATTAATTTAGTACCCAACAAATAAGAATTAAACTTTTCCAATGCAAAAACAATAGCAAATAGCTCTTTCTCCATAGTAGTGTAATTTCATTGAGCAACGTCCAACGTCCTTGATGCATAGTAAATCACATATGGCACCTTATCCTACCTTTTTCCTAAAACAGCTCCAACTGCCTTACCACTAGCATCACACATTAGCTCAAAAGGAAAATTCCAGTTAGGAGGTTGAATAAGTGGTGCAGAAATCAAACTTTCTTTTAAAGCATGAAAAGCATTCTTACAAGCATTATTAAAATTAAAAGGTACATTTTTTGGAAGAAGAAGACACAATGGTTGAGCTATTTTTGAAAAATCTTTTATAAATCTTCTATAAAAACCAGCATGGCCTAAAAAACCTCTTACCTCTTTCAAATTCGAAGGAAAAGGAAGAGATTTTATTACATCTACCTTTGCTTTATCAACTTCAAGCCTGTTTGCTGAAACCACATGTCCCAAAACAATGACTTGCTCTACAAAATTCAACACAAGGTTGGATTTTACCCATGTTTTAAGAACATGGTATAAATTCTCTGAACATGCATCAAAAGTATCTCCAAAAATAGTAAAATTATGCATGAAAACCTCAATGATATTAGTTACCTAATCAGAGAATATAGACATCATGCATCTTTGAAAAGTAGCAAATGCTCCAAATGGACATGTAAGTGTTTAAGTTTGATGCTAAGGTGTAATTGCAATTTGAGAATATATTGAAAACCATCAAGAAAACAATAATGAGATCTATCTTCTAGGCATTCTAACATTTGATCAATGAAGGGAAGGGGAAAGTGATACTTCCTAGTGGATGTATTCAATTTCATGTAATCAATACAAACACGAAAAACCACTTTGTATTCTAGTAGGTATCATGTCTCCTTCATCATTCTCAATAACAATTATTAAAGATTTCTTAGGAACTACATGTACAAGACTTACCCATTGAGAATCAATTATAGGATAGATGATACCTACATCAAAAAGCTTTAAAACTTCCTTTTTTACCACCTCAAACATAGGTGGATTTAGCTTTCTTTGTGCATCCTTGCAAGGTTTAGCCTCATCTTCTAACAAAATACGATGCATATATATAGATGGACTAATTCCTTTTATATCAGCCAATGTCCAACCAACTGCAGTTACATTATTCCTAAGAGCATCAACTAATCTTCCTTCTTGATCATTAGTCAAATTGTTAGCAATTATAACAGGCAATAAGTTTCCCTTACCTAAATAAGCATATTTAAGATGTGATGGCTAAGGCTTTAATTCAAGCGAAGGGGGACACTCAATAGAAGGTTTGATCTTATCTTCTGAGATAGGCAATTCAAGCTTAAGCTCAGAAATAGCACATGCAACCAAACTCTTTACATTGTCAATTATGTCTTGGTCTAATTTCATAGATAATGCATAAAGCTTTTCTTCATCAATACTAAGAGTAAGAATGGCATGCATTAATTCAAAATCAGATAACTCATGCATTTCATCAACTAAAGGACCTATAATATCAATCAAAGATACATAGTATTCATCAGCTTGAAATTTCATGATATCAAATATCTTAACAGAGGTTTTCTCACCATTAAATTCCATAGACAAAGTTCCATCATGCACATCAATCTTAGTTTTTGTAGTTTTCAAAAATGGTATTCCTAAAAGAATGGGAGAGTGAGTAGAAGAGACTTTATTAAATTCATCCATTTTTATGACATAAAAATTTGCAGGAAAAAATAGATTATTAACTTTCACTAAGACATCTTCAACAACTCCTTCAGCATATACACAAGATCTATCAACAAGTTGAATGACTATTCCAGTATCCTTTAAAGGCCCAAGATTAAGAGAAGAGTAGACAGATAATGGCATAACATTTATTGTAGCTCCTAAATCAATCATGCATTCTGCTATGCAAACATCACCAATTGTGCATGGAATAGTAAACATACCTGAATCTTTTTGTTTTTGAAGGAGTTTCTTTTGAAGAACTACTGAAACGCTCTCCTCCCACACTTACCTTTTCATCACCTTTGAGTTTCTTTTTGTTTGTGCATAGTTCTTTTAAGAACTTCGCATATCTTGGAATTTTCTTGATTGCATCTAAAAGCGGGATGTTGACTTCCACCTTGCGGAATGTTTCCAAAATATCTTTCTCCATCTCTTTCTTTTTATTTCCTACAAGACTTGAGGGAAAGGAGGATGTACCTTAATGGGTGGAGTTTCTTCTTTTTTCTCAACTTCTATGGTTTAAGATTCTTGAGATGGTTGTTCTTTCACAATTAGTTCTTCTTCTTCAATTGCATTCCTTAATGGAGGATCTTGTAATTCCTAGCCACTCCTTAGAATCATTGCACCAGCATTCTCAAGAGGATTAATAGGTTGTGAAGGAAGGTTGTTAGATGCTTGAGATTTAAGTTAGCTCACATCTATGGTTATCTGTCCCATTAGTCTTTCAAGGTTTTGAATGCAAGTTGAGGAGTTTTCTGAAAGGCCATGGTGTTTGCATTTAGGTTTTTAACATATCCTCCAAAGAATAACTAGGTTGGGTAAGTTGTGGAGGATTAGGAGCATTTGGAAAAGCTAATAGATTGACCTGGTAAAAACCGAGATAATTTCTTCGAGGTTGATTTTGGTTTGGAGCCTGATTTAATCCTTGATTCCATCAAAAATTTGGATGATCTCTCCAGCCTTCATTGTAGGAATTTAAATAGGGATTGTATCTCCTTTGTAAGTTAGAGAAAATTTCCTGCAGCATTAACACTTGCATCTTCTACATTATAAGGATAAAGGTCAATAACATGCTCATAACTACGGTAAATATTGCAATAATTAATATGTGCTTGTGCGTTAGTGTTCATAGTTAACCATTTCTCAAACAAATTAGTTATCTTATCCAATTTTTTGTCCATGGAGTTTATTTCATTGATTCTTTTGGGACTTTAATCCCCTCGATTCATAAGGTTGAACATTGCATGTAAACGTTGTTATCCATTCTCGAGCATGTTGTTGGGATTTCTCAAGTAGTGATCCTCCACTTGCAGCATCTATCATAGCCTTGTCAACATCATTGTGACCTTCATAGAAGTGTTGCGTTAGTTCTGTGTCCTTAATCTGATTATCAGGTAAAGTAGAGCACAATTTCTTAAAATCTGAACCTATAATCATGAAATCTTTCATTACGATGTTATCTAATCCTTGTTTTGTCCTTTTTTATTGATAAGATTCAAGATGCAGGAAAATATTTTTCAAGAAAAACTAGCTTCATGGTTTCCCAATCCGCAATAGATCTATGAGGTAATTCATAAATCAATCTCTAGCATTATCCTACAGACTAAATGGAAAAGCATTTAATGTTGTTACCTAGCCTGCAGCTCCTCCTTGTCTTAGGGAAGAGCAAATAATGTGAAAATCTTTTAGATGTCTGTGAGGGTAATCTCTAGGTAATCCAAGAAAAACATGTAATAATTAAACAAAGTTAGAGTGCAATTTAAAATTCTCATTTATCTCATTAAAGACAATTGCTAAAGGTTGATCAAAAAAAGCAGGGGCAATTAACTTCTTGATAATGAGTCTAGGATTATTACCCCTCGCAACAGCTGCATTATTACATGTGGCAACGACATTACCTGGGGGAACTATAAGAGCAGCATTAAATATGTTACAGGGTTCTCTGCCATTGAAGAAGATGAACATGAATCGCTTGAGATTTATTTAGTAATCTGGGATTAAAAGAAGAAAATAAAAGATTACTCAATTGGATAAAAATTAAACTTAAATAATGACTCCCTAGCAGGCTCCAAAATTTAAACGTACGCATCCAACACATGCAAATTAATCCTATTTACCAAACTTATACAATTAGGGCAAGAAGGGTTGAACCCATAGAAAATTAAATTTAAATTTAATAAAAACCAATCAACAAGTAACAAATTCGGGATTTTTGAAAAGTTTTGTAAAAGGAATTTAAAACTAATTTTTAAAGTAAGAATATAGATGAGAAAGTTGTTAACAAGAAACAATCTATAGGTAAATTGTTATGGGGTTAATCATATATCAAATAATGTAATCGAGTAGTTGATTTTAGAATGTCTTAGCACTCAAATTCCTATTCTTAAATTAGATCAATTTCTCGTAGGAAGAAATAAAATCCCTAACTTAATCAATTAAACCTAAGTCTTAGCAAACAATAGATTTAATGAATTAAATTGCATAAAACACAAAAGCATCATCAATGTCAAATTACATAAAAAAATAGCTTTAATCTCATGCAATTCTCTATTGTTATATCAAGTTGGAGCCAAAACCTAATTTGAACAATAGTTGCTAGATTTATCAGTCTTAGTAATAATATTTAAACCATAGTAATATAATCATGGAAATTAATCTACGTGATCAGGCTAAATCAATACACATAATTAATAAGATGAAAACAAATTGTATAAATCCTCAAGAACAAAGATCAAATCTTTAATAAGAAAAAAAATCTCTTAACCCATATCCAAATAACTCACTTCATGTTCTTGTTAACAAAAGAAAACTACTCACAAGAGAAATCTGCCTTGAGAAAAATATAACTTTTTGTCTTCGAGACTCTAAAATCAATCTTGAATTGTGTATGACATATACTACACATTTTAATATAATAAGTATAAAATATCACAAGATGATTATAATTAATAATTAACTATAATACATGTTTAAATATTCTATTAATATTATATTACTACTTGCAATATAATATTAATATATTACTTGCAATTTGCAAAGAATCAAATTTACATTTGACTTCTCCATTTTTTTTCCATCCAAATTATTCCGTTATAAATACTCAATCCAAACTCATTTATAGGTATGTGATTCTCACTCTAGATTAGAGCTTCTCTCTCTACCTATTATATTTTCTGTACTGATTTAATCATCGGAGGGCCTTTAAAGAATTATTCCTAGTTAGGCTTGTGTGTAGGGAACCCAAAGGCAGAAGAATATCCCGAACCCTCCATGTCAACAACAACCGAACCCTCATTTATCAACAACATCGTATTGGTGCTAATGGTGATCCATGCCTAAAAATACCAAGTGGACCTATTACAAGATCAAGAGTTTCAAAGTTAAGACAAGCATTGATGATTTTTATTCAAGGAAGAGAGGAATTAATTGATTT
>JAWZTD010018455.1:0-19855 GCA_035221335.1 Echites panduratus
TTATTTATATTTATATATGGATTTCATAATGTTACAAGCTCTAATTTTATTTAGTGCTTGTTAGGCGTCAATGAAAAGAGGACGTATTGAAGGATTGAAAGTAAATGAGGAAGGGAACTCCAACCACTTCCAGGTCAGCATTCCTGCTACTTTTTTATGGATTGGAGATTTCCTTTATTTAAAATTAATTTTTAATCAATTTTGTTTTAAAAAATAACTAACGTTTACTTCATAAATAATTTATAATTTTATGTGAACAAATATATTTTCTCATAAAATATATTAAATTTTATCTTAACAAAAATATCTTATAACTAGTTTTATATTATAACTCTAGAACATTTTTGTACTAGAAAATATCTTAACAAAAATATCTAAGAAATTAGAATGCAAAAACTTCTTACATAAAAGTGAGAATTCTCAAATATACCTTTGAAATATCACATTTCATATATACCCACTTTTACTTAACATTTCAAATCTATATAGTTTTACAATTAAATTTTCACTATATACCCAATTCAAACTTCAAATATATTTTTAAAATATTTAATCTTCAAAATCAAAGAAAAGAATAAAAATACAATTATACTCTTCCAATTCAAAACCCTTCTTCTTCCTTTCTCCAAATTTCTTTCTCTTTCCCTCACTACCCCAACAGTCCCTTCCCCTCCATCAAATCACGGAGCTCCATCCCTTCCCTTTCGTCCTTGCTGCTGCGAGTTGTAGCTGTTTCGCTACTCCCTTCACACCGGCATTGTTCTGTCATTTAAGAGGTACTCAATCTACTTGGCTATTATAGATTAAAGTGTTAGTTTTGAGCTATTTGATTTGTGGGTTTTGGATTACTATTTGATGGGTGTTATTGTATTGATGTGTGTTGGTATATTGGTTGAGTTGTCGGTTCAATTGGAGAAGATGATCAGAGGTAAAAGATGATCATTTTTTAAAATTACAAGAGGGACCTTTTGTCCCTCACATGAACTAACTGTCCCTCACAGGGATTAACTGTAACCTGTGCCCTAAAAGGGACTAATCGTCCCTCACAGACAATGAAATGGGACAAGAAAGAGTAGTCAATAAACAGAGCATTCAAGAATCAGGCATTGTCGAAGAAGTAAAAATTTCTTTTACTGTCAGAGAAAAATTTAAAAAAGGGCATTATATATATTTGAAAGAAGAAGGGATAGGTTGAAAACCTTGGCATGTTGTCTTGGTATTTGAGAAAATGGAAGATTTAGGGTTCGTTTGGATATGCCATTTGAGCATTCCATTCTCCATCCAAATGAGTAGGAGGAAAATTCTTCCATCTAACATTTGAACTCAACATTTATTTGTATGGTTGAATGATAAAATGCTTGTTTGGATTATAATTGTTACCATCCATTTGAATTCATAATTGATCACATCATCAATTATATGACCAAGAAATAAGAACCTCAAACAAATCGATCAAATCAGTTAAGTGGAAAACCTTCCATCTAAAATTTGAACTCAACATTTATTTGAATGGCTGCATAATGAAATGCTTGTTACGATTGGAATTGTTATCATCCATTCAATCTCATGATCGATCATTTCATCAATTATTTGGGTAGAAGAAAAATTAGAATCTCTTAATAGAACATATCATCAATTATATTACCAAAAAATTAAGAACCTCAAACAAATCAATCATAGCATCACTTATATCATTATAAAGGTATTGAATCAAGTTATATCCATTGTTATTGGAGCATGGGACATTGCCCTAGCAAGGAAAAATAAAATGTGTTGATTGGCAATCTGTATTCAAATCTATCAAAAACAGCACTTCAAATTGAATTGCATCTGTGTTGGTGTCACTCTTTACTTTTTTAGCGTCCCCTAATTTTATGAAAAACTATTTTTACATCGAGAACTTCTATCACATCCAAGCTCGAATCACAAATGAAAATCCCACATAGGCTACCAAAAAGAGTCACACCACCAACAAGACCACCAATTCATCATGAGCCATTTTTCATTTTCTGGTCCTGTGTACGACTTGTGTAGGATAGCATACAAATGCACTTAACTCCATAGCTGGTGGACTGCTGAGATTCTGCTCATTTGACAGAAGATCAAATGGAAACTTTCAGGGAGTATAATCAACCCCTCTCTCACATGATCTGTTTCCAGCAATAATGTATAAGGAGGAAGAGGCCAATGGGCATAAAACATCCTAAGAGATAGCAGCCTGAAGTAGAAATAAGACATGCTTGGATTGCTAACCATAAGTAATGTATGTACTGAAATTTCTCTGGAATAAAACAACTGAACTAGTTAGCCGCAACATCCTTGAAAATAAATAGGATTAAATGTCTTTACAATGGGGAAGAGAATGGTGCATGAAGCTTATTATAGAGAGCCCACAGTTCAGAGAGTGGAAGGGAAGTGTAACTGGTTAACGAAATGTTCATTTTCCCCAACCATTGCATAACAATCTTTCTTGATTTTCACTTAGTGATTCAATCATGAGTTCTATACATAGAAGTTGGTAACTTACATCAAAACAAAGTTACAAACAAAGGACTTGACCAAACTGCTATTCAAGCTTTTGTACTTCAACAAAGCATTTTCAGTTGTGTTATGGTCACTAAATTTTAAAAAAGATTTTTATTCTTTTCCATCTAATTCCCAAGGACCGGTGTGGCATAATATGATCATTTAGCTAGCATTTGCATCACTGATTTAAAGTGAGGGTTTGCCAAGGCCATTCGCATAAATGAAAGGGTGGCAAACACAGACAAGAATTTAAGTTATTAGGAATACAATTACAAATTTGTGTTTGTAAACACACATTTGGATCATACACTTTTGTGGATGGAAGGAAAATTATAATCCCATGATCGATCATAGCATCAATTATATGACCAAGAGATAAGAATATCATGATCGTTCATAACATCATTTATATGGCATAGATAAAATCTCATAAACGATCACATCATCAATTATAGCAATCATGGAAAAGACAAATAAAGTTGCAAGATTTCAAACACCATTCCATGAACATGTTTCTTAGACATCCATTGTCAACAATCATCTACATACCAAAAGCATATTTCAAAACATATACAAAAGCTAAATGCCAAAATTTCGATAATAAAAACAAGTCCTTCATGTTTTGCCTTAATTCCTAGAGATTCACTGAACTATCATTTTCCCTATCATACTAACTTTTGTCCACTTCCATCTCATTGTCAGATGGTATCGCAGAGGCCTGCTCCAACCTCACCACAAGCTTATAAATATTTTTAACAACTTTTTCAATTTTTGTTAGCTTTCCTAGGACTTGTTCTAACAACGAATTTGGCAACTCACCATCTTCCCCATTTGGACCATCCGACGAACCACCAACATTTGTATCTCTATTTCAAGATATTGCCCAGAGGTTTGCCAACCTAAATCTAACACGGAATGTTCCACATTGATTCATTCTCAAAGTCCATCCTGTGCAGTTCAAATAGGCTTGTCAACAAGGCACCGTATGCGAGTCTTCGAGCTAGATTGTCATAAGCCATTTTCAAAAAGGAGCATGAAGACATCATTGAAATTGGTTTTCAACCTCCTCATCACCTTGTACATAAAAAGCTGATCACTTTATGTGAGCTCTTTCCCAAGCCTGCACTGGATGAACTGGGCAACTATCATTGCCACAATATGAGCAGTCACACTCATATTAATTGGTGTTGCAGCTCGACCACCAAATAGAAACTGTGTCACTTCATTCCTGGATTGGATATGGTCTTCTGAGTTATCAGTAACTTCGAAACCTATGTCACCCAAGCCAAATGTAGCATTGTCAATGGATCTGTCCAGTGTTATTGCCTGGCCTCTAACAAGGCTCCTTGCCACAAATTTTTTGTTATCTAATGTCGTCATTATAAGGTTACAGTAGAACAACCTCACTAGCCGGTCGCAACATCTGCCATGGATAAAGAGATGTGGCCACTCTTGAATCTCGACTAGCTTAATGAAGTCTAAGACTCCCGTTGACCACTTCCTTCTTGGAGAAATCATTACGATATTACTCGAACAACCGACAAATGAATAGGGTCTCATTCATTCAACGACATTTGTTTGCAATGTTCGGTCTCAAGGTTGTCATAGCTCTCTAACTGGATGAGGTTGTGCAACTCCCTTGCTGGATTCACATCACTCATCGAAGGGTTTTTCGTTCACGGCATTTTGATTGAGTACCGATGAGATTGTCAACAAGGTACTGGTGAGAAGGAATGACAATCAGGCTGTGGCATCACTTATCTTTGGATGTGGTATGGTATGAAGAAGCGACAGATAGGACTTCCATTTTTATGAATAAGGTTATGGCTAGATTATAGATAAACGAACAGCCTTAGATGGATTTCCAAATTTCCTAAGAAATTCGAGTAGGCGAATGGGTAGATTGAAGGACTACAATGCAAATAGTAGAGCAAATAGGTTGTATTCTTTTCATGATAAGAAAGGCCCAAAAAATTCAGTCCCTTTTTTTTCCTGTTGAGTCCAACCATACTAGATTCAAACCTTACCTAACAAGTATCGGGTATCGGACTGCTTATATTCGAAATATTTTTTTTTTGTTTATATTTGAAAAAGAGGAATAGTATTTACTTATAAAAATATCAAAGAAAGTGAAATTTAAGGTTAAAATATTCAAAAAATCAAATTAATATACACTTCTAAATAATAATTATAGCACTTAAGAAAGCCAAAAATTAAAATAAAATTGAACCAAGGGAATAGAAATATATAAAAATATATTACATATATACCTAATCGAATCCAGGTATACTCAACTCATTGACAGCCCTACATTGACCATATGTTTTGCCTAAAAAATAACAATTACAAAAAATAAAAAGGCAAATGAAATTAGGCTCGTTCATTCTTCACTAAAAATTGAAAAAAAGGCCTATTTTCGTTTGTTATTCTGACACATGTAATTGTATAATGATATTCACAAGAGGGTAAGTAAACTATGGCATAGCATCCTTGCATCGAAGGTAATGAAAGTGAAATATATATATACATTAAAATAATATTATTGATGCCAAAATGAGTACGACAATTAAATATATGTTGCTAAAAGAGCTTTGGTTCCATATCGTAACTAGACATCATGATCGATTATGACATCATGATCATTTGAGTCACATAAAGTATGCTCTGACGGTGTATTGCAATTGACATCAAAAGGATGATTTTCGATAATAAAATTGTGCACCACACAATAAGCAATTACTAAACATGCTTTATCGCAGGAGTTTATACAGTAGCATACATGAATCTTTCCAGATTTTAAAACTCTTCTTCAAGATATCAGAGGTACGTTCTACCACATTTCAGATAGAACTGTGGCGATGGTTGAACAATTCCATTGGCCCACTAAAGTTGTACCTCCTTTGGAAATGACTTTTGTGGTATCTCTCCCCCTTAAAAGGTGCAAGAAAACCAGTTTGGTTCTTGTATCCAGCATCGACAAGTTAGTACTTCTTTGTATATGAGAATACAGAATAATTACTTTTCGCATAATAGAATATATAGCATTTAGAGTAAAAATAATTGATTGTAACCTGGAGGGGGCATAGGAAATCCATACTGAGGGTTGTGCATAGCATCATCTAGCACCCTACTATCTTGCACGCTGCCTTAACACATGGATAAAAATGAAATGCATATCAAGATCCACCACACCCAAGAAGTTTTGGGCGATGGCATTCTTTTGTGTCTGGTAGGTGACTGTACGAGATCCTTGTGCACTTGCAGAAACACAAGGGTCATCTAGCGCTCCAATAGAATCCTGCAGACTAGTATGTATTATGTTAATACTCCAAATTAACTTGAAATATAATCACAATTTTAATGATGATATGAGTATTAACATAATGCATATTGGTCTACAGGATTGTATTAGAGCACTAGATGGCACTTGTGTTTCTATAAGTGCACCAGGATCTCGTACAGACACCTACTGGACACGTAAGAATGCCATTGCCCAAAACTTCTTGGGTGTGGTGGATCTTGATATGCCCTTCATTTTTATCCATGCAAGATGGGAAGGCAGTGCCCACAATAGTAGGGTGTTAGATGACGCTATGCACAGCCCTCATTATGGATTTCCTATGCCCCCTCTAGGTTACAATCAATTATCTGTACTCTAAATGCATTATACTCCACTATGTGGAAAGTAATTATTTTGTATTCTCATATACAGGGAAGTATTACCTTGTTGATGCTGGATACAAGAACCAAACTGGCTTTCTTGCACCTTTTAAGGGGGAGAGATACCACATAATTCATTTCCAAAGGAGGTACAACTTTAGTGGGTGAAAGGAATTAGTCAACCGTCGTCTCAGTTCAATCCAGAATGTGGTATAACGTACCCTTGGTGTCTTAAAGAAGCACTTTAAAATCTTGAAAGATTCATGTATGCCACCGTATAAGCTCCTGCGACAAATCATTCTAGTAATTACTTGTTGTGTGGTGCACAATTTTATTATCGAAAATGATCCTTTTGTGCCAATTGGAATACATCATCGGAGCATACTTTGTGTGATTCAAACATAACAATCAACAACATTGATCAAAGAACGTTTCAATATGAAACAAATGTTGAGGATGAGGCTGTTGCTGTGAATGAAACCCAAGAAGACGAATCATTATCTGCATGGAATCACTTCCTAGAAGCAATTGATAATGATATGTGGAACCATGTGACATGGCATTCTCGATGCCATAATCGATCATGATGTCTAGTTACGATATGGAACCAAAGCTCTTGTAGTAACATATGTTTAACTGTTGTACTGATTTTGATATCAATAATAATATTTTAATCTATGTTTTTTTTTTCACTTTCATTGATTGCAATATAGGGATGCTATGCTATAGTTTACTTACCAACTTGAAAATATTTGTGTACAATTACATGTGTCAGAATAACAAGTGGAAATAACCTTTTTTTTCAATTTTATGTGAAGAAAGAACGAGCCTAATTTCATTCGCCTTTTTATTTTTTGTAAATTGTTATTTTTATTCAAAACATATGGTCAATGTATAGTTGTCAATAGGTCGGGTATACCTAGATTTGATTAGGTATATAAGTAATATATTTTGATAAATTTCTATTCCCTTGGTGCAATTTTATTTTAATTTTTGACTTTTTTAAGTGTTATAATTATTATTTAGAAGTGTGTATTAATTTGATTTTTTGCATATTTTAACCTTAAATTTCACTATCTTTGTTATTTTTATAAATAAATACTATTTTTTTTTCAAAATATAAACAAAAAATTGAAAATATTTTAGATATAGGCAATCCGATACCCAATACTTGTTAGGTAGGGTCTGGATCTAGTATGGTTGGACTCAACTGGTAATTAGGTAAGGTTCAGGTCCTATATTTATCAATCGGTTTGATAAGCAAGTGGTAGGTCAATGACGTCCACTAAAAAAGCAAGTTACTGAAAGGAAAAAAAGGGGGGGCTGAATTTCCCTGAGCCTTTCTTATCATGAAAAGAGTACAACCTATCTACTCTACTATTCCACCTTGCAGTCCTTCAAGCTACCCATTCGCTTACTCAATTTATTTGGAAATTTGCAAAGCCATGGAAAGCTATTCATTTATTGAGAATGCAGCCATAACCCTATTCATAAAAATGGAAGTTTCATCTGCCGCTTCTTCATACCATATCACATCCGAAGACAAGTACCACAACGTAATTGTCATTCCTTCTCACCGGTACCTTGTTGACAATCTCATTGGTACTCAATCAAAATGCCTCAAATGAAAAACCCTATGATGAGTGATGTGAATCCAGTAAGGGAGTTGCGTACCCTCATCCCTTTCAAGACAACCCCGAGACCAAAAGTTGCAAATAAATGCAGCAAGAAAATGAGACCCTATTTATTTGACTGTTGTTCGAGCAGTATTGGAATGATTTCTCCAAGAAGGAAGTGATCATCGGGAAGCCATCGAAGGAGTCTGAACTCGAAACAGTCCCAAAATTGGCTAAGCTTGTCAAGATTCAAGAGTGGCAGCATCTTTTTATCCATGACACCTGTTGCGACTTTCTAGTGAGGTTGTTCTACTGTAACCTTATAATAACGACATCGGATTACAGAAAATTTGTGGCAAGGAGCCTCATTAGAGGTCAGGCAATAACGCTGGACAGCTCTATTGTCAATGCTACATTCGGCTTGGGTGACATAGGTTTCGAAGTTACTGATGACTCGAAAGACCATATCCCCTGCAGGAATGAAGTGACACAGTTTCTATTTGGTGGTCGAGCGGCAACACAGATTAATATGAGTGTCACTGCTTGTATTGTGGCAATGATAATTGCCTAGTTCATCCAGTGCATTCTTGGGAAATAGCTCACTCAAAGTGATCGCCTTTTTATGTACAAGGTGATATAGAGGGAGACAATCAATTTCAGAGATGTCTTCATACTCAATCTAAAACTGGCTTATGACAATTCAACTCAAAGACTCCCATACGGTGCCTTGTTGACAAGCCTATTTGAACTACACGGGATGGACTTGGAGATTGAATCAGTGAGGAACATTCGTGTCAGATTTGGGTTTGCAAATCTCAGGGCAATATCTTTCCACAGAGATACAGATGTTGGAGGTCCGTCAGATGGTCCAAATGGGGAAGATGGTGAGTTGCCAAATTTGTTGTTAGAACAAATCCTTCTAAAGCTAACAACAATTGAAAACGTTGTTAAGACTATTGGATCAGGCCTCTGCAATACTATCTGACAATAAGATGGAAGTGGACAACAGTTAGTATGATAGGGAAAGTGATAGATAGGTGAATCTTTAGGAATTATGGCAAAACATGAAGAACTTGTTTTTATTATCGAAACTTTGGTATCTATTTTGGAATGTGCCTTTTTTATGTAGATGGTCGTTCACATCGAATGTCTAAGAAACAGCTTCATGGAATGGTGTTCGAAATCCTGCAAATTTAATTTGTCTTTTCCATGATTGCTATAATTGATGATGTGATCGATAATGAGATTTTATCTACGCCATATAAATGATGTTATGAACAATCATAATATTCGTATCTCTTGATCATATAATTGATGCTATAATCAATCATGAAATTATAATCTTCCTTATATCCACGAAAGTGATGTTATGATCCAAATGTGTGTTTACAAATTTTTAATTGTATTCCAAATAATTGAAATTCTTGTTTGTGTTTGCCACACTTTCATTTATGCAAATGGCCTTGGCAAAAACGTTCATGAAATCAGTGATGCAAATGCTGGCTAAATGAGCATATTATGCCACACAAGTCCCTGGGAATTAGATGGAAAAGAATAAAAATCTTTGGTAAAATTTAGTGACTGTAACACAACTGAAAATGCTTTGTTGAAGTACAAAAGCTTGGACAATAGTTTGGTCAAATCCTTTGTTTGTAAGTTTGTTTTGATGTAGGTTACCAACTTCTATGTAATGAACTCATGATTGAATCAATAAGTTTTTTTTTTTTTTCAAATACCGTCGTGGGACGGGGGGTTTGGCATGGACCCCTACCTGTTTATTCCAATTGAATTTGAAGAAAGTGTAATTACAACATTTGTGATAGATAACTATTCGTAGGTAATCCTAAGACATATCAACTTGGCATAATCCCCTAATTTGACCTGGTAACTCTTTATAATCTGACCAAAAGAACGAATTGCGAGAGTCACATGCGGTATTGACTAAAGCATCTGCAACCGTATTTCCTTCGCGGAAGATGTGTGAGATAGAGATTGTGGCTCTCGTTAAAGTGCTTTTGATGCCTTGAAGGATGGCATCTAATTTCCAAGGAACCCTGTCTGTTGAAGTAGTCTAGTGCACCATGAGTTTTGAATCTGTCAAAATGTCGAAAGAGTTGATACCATTGGGCATGCAATGTTGGATTCAGTCATAGATTGCTCGGGCCTCAGCTTCGTTATGTGTCAAATGATCATGGAAAGTAGCATATGCGAAGACAAACGAGCCATCCGATCTTCTGAGAACTCCTCCTCCTGCTGATATTCCGGGATTTCCTCTTGAGGCTCCGTCGGTGTGCAGGATGTATTCTCGGGATACCCATGGATTCTTCCAGATAATTGAGTTGACTAATTTTCTTTTCTTGGGTATTGATCGAAAGCCAAAAGAATAGCCTTGCCATCTACCAGCCGAAATTAATCTGAGATGTCTTTGGAGATGAGGTATTTCAGTTGGTCTATCGAAGTAGAGGTACCTGTGAAAACCACTTGACAACGATTCCACCATATTCTCCAAAGTATCAAGAAGGTCAATAAAGAAACAAATTCATCGTAACATTGATAAATATAATGAAGATGATTTAGTGAAATGTGATGATAAAGGAAAATACCATAGTTAGGCAGAAAGTGAAACCAAAGTGCGGATGCAATCTTGCAATCAAAGAATAAATGCTGGAATGATTCTGTATGAGACTTGCAAACACATTGTGAAGCTAAGCTAAAACCAAATTTCTGTCTACAAGTATCTATAGCTAAATAACCTTTTAGGAAGCACCACATAAATGTAGAAAGGGAAGGGGTGAGGTAGCTTTTCCAGATAAATTGGAATGAGTCCGAGGGGTTTTGATTTAGATGCTTTAGGACCGAGGCAATGGAAAAGGTACCAAAGGTGCTCCCCATCCAGACAAGAATGTCAGGTTCATTTCCATTAATTATGAAATTAGAAGAGGATAATCTGGTAATTTGGCTTGGGTTTAAGAATGAAGATAAAGCTTCATGATTCCAACCTTGATTATTGAGATAGTCTTTTATCTTGCCTGGGATAATCTCTCCCAGTTTACCGCCAAAAAGGAAATTCTCGAAAGCGATAGAAGAAGAGCCTCTTCGGATTAATAGACCCATTTGTTGTTCGGTAGGGACAGAGATGGCAACTAGACGTCACCAAGAGTGAGAAGGGTGGAAGCCAAGGGAAGGGAGAGATGGGTGTTTACTGTTGCTCATATATCTCTTCTTGATGTACGAAGTCCAAATGGACTCCTTAGTACTCAAATTCCACCAAAGTTTCATGGAAAAAGCTTTTTCATAGTCAAATAGAGCATGAAAGCCTAGACCACCCGCTTCTTTACTAACACAGAGAGAGCTCCACGTTGACCAGTGCCTACGATTTCCACAATTGGAGTGGCCCCAAAGGAATTTTGCAAATAAACTCTCGATTGATTTAAGGACAGCTTTGGGAGGAGAAATAGAAGATAAGATATATAAGGGAATACTGGTAAGAACAAATTTGATTAAAGCAATTCTGCCGGCGAAGGATAAATATTTAGCTTGCCAAGAGGTGATTCTAGAAGCCACTTTTTGGATCAAGAAATCAAAGAATTTGACCCTCCTTCTCCCTTTAAAAATAGGGCAACCTAGATACATGAGGGGTAACTCCTTTTTTATAAATTGGGTAACATTAATGATAGTCCTATTTCTATAAAAAATGGAACTACTGCCAGCATAGAAGGAGCTTTTATTAGAGTTTATTTTTTGGCCTGAGCAGGATTGATACTCTTTTAATAAAGACATCAAATGATTTAGATTAACCTTGCCACCTTTGGTAAAAATGATGACATCATATGCAAAGCATAAGTGTGAAATAGTCAAGCAATTTTTAGGTTGATTGAACTTCTCAATGTAACCAGAATCTGTGAGATAGTTAAGGGCTCTAGAGAAGGAATCTGCAGCTAGAATGTAGAGAGAAGGGGAAAGTGGATCTCCTTGGTGCACCCCTCTGGATGCGGGGAAGAAACCACTTTGACAACCATTAATAAGGATAGAGAATCTATTATGATGGAGTAATCTGCTAATTAAAAGGACAAAATGTTCCCTGAAGCCAAACTTACGAAGGACATTGAGCAAGAAGTCCCAGTCAATTCTGTCAAAGGCTTTAAGCATGTCAAGTTTAATAATCACATTGCCCCATCTGGTTTTTCTATCAATGTGATTAACAAGTTCGGAGGCCACTAAGATGTTGTCCACAATGCTCCTATCTTTAGTGAAACCACTTTGGTTAGGGGAGATAATTTTTTGTAAGATTGAACCTAATCTCATGGAGATAATTTTGCTGGCCACTTTACTACAGAAATTACAGAGGCTTATAGGACGATAGTTGGAAAAGGATGAAGGGTTTGAGATCTTAGGAATAAGGATAATTTGAGTTGCCGTGAAGCTCCAATTAGGACTACAACCAGCCCATAAATCACACATAGCTTCCCATAAGTTATAGCCTATTATGTCAAAACAAGAAGAGTAGAATTTACCTGAAAAACCATCTGGTCCAGGAACACTGTCACCAGATAGGTTCAACACGGCATCATGAACTTCGTGAATGGAGGGAAGAATACTCAACGAAACATTATCTGATTCCTCAACCAACCTAGGGATATAAGCTAAGAAATCTGCTCTCGAAGAGATCAAAGGGTCTTTTTTAAGGAGGGATGAAAAGAAGTTGACTGCTTCAACTTTGATATCATCCAAGTTGTCTAGGACATGGCCATCTTGAGATGTAATTTTGGAAATGCTCATTCTTGCTTTTTTTTCTTTGCAAAAATTAAAGAATAATTTAGAGTTCATATCACCTTCAGAAATCCATTCAATTCTAAATTTTTGTTTCCAATAAATAAACTCATTTTTTAGGTGTTTACTTAGGGAAGACTTAGCAACTTGTAAATTTGTATAAGCTTGTTCAGAAGAATTCTGTTCACAAATACTTTCACATCTAGTGACTTCATCTTCTGCTTTTCTAACATTATTGTGCACGTTTCCAATAAAGTGTTTATTCCAATGACACAAGGTACTTTTAACTTTTTTCAATTTGAAAGAGAAGAGATCTATTTTATTGCCCTCAAAGTGACTATTATCATTCCAACTTTTATCCACAATATCTTTAAAACCATCACATGTGGTCCAAAAATTTTGGAATTTAAATTGTTTAGAGCCCTTATAGGGGAGGTCGCCAAAAGACAGAAGTAATGGGCAGTGGTCAGAACAAATGATAGGAAGATGCTCAAGGGTAGAACTGTTAAAAGTGATAAACCAATCTCCTTTTTGTAATATAAGGTTTCCTACGTCCCCAAGTGAATTTAGAGCCTCTAGGGGGGAAATCATTTAGGTCCAAAGTAATCAATAATTGATCAAATTCAGACATATGAGAATGTAAAGGGATGGTACCAAGGCATTCTGAGTCATTTCTCACAATATTAAAATCACCCCCTACCATCCAAGGACCATTTAAGAAATCACTAATTTGAGAGAGTTCATTCCATAATTCCCGTCTTTTCACATGAGAGCATTTAGCATAGATAAAAGAAGCATAAAATGAGATATTACCGTAAAGACAATCAACATGAATCATTTGCAGAGTTGAGAGGTGTACTGTTAAAGAAATCTCATTGACCCAAAACAACCAAATTTTTCCATTTTCATTTGACAAGTAATTAGAGAATTTAAATATGAAAGCATAATTGTTTATTTCATGTGGATCAACAAATGGTTCAATAATAGATAAAATAAGAGGTTTATGAGTTTGGAATAAGTTACTTATTCGAGCTTTCGTTGCCAAATTTGCTACACCTCTTGCGGTCCAAATTATCACTCTAATTATTTGTGGGGAGATGGTGGTTTCTTGAGACCCTTTGATTTAGCTCGGGTTTTTTTCTTCACTGTCTTTTCAACTGAAGGGAGTTGGGGGTCCGAAAAATATCCTCTGTTCATTTCATCTTGCCAATTTGAATAACCTGCATATCATCAGAGGAATTAAAATTTATAGTGATTGACTCGGGTAACACTATTTCTATTGAACTAATAGGGACAGAAATAACTTCCTGATTTGGACCACTCTTATTGGCTGAAATTTCTTGATGACTTTCGTCTGGTAGTGGAGGGTAGCCGACCATTTGCATTGGATTTGAAGGAATGTTTTTTTTTTTGTTTGTGGGTCTGTTTGTAATGTTGCTGCCGAGACTTTGTCAGGAGCTTCAACCTGATGGGTTTCCTCAAATTCAAATATTTCATATGGTTTTTTAGTGGTTCCAGCCGCATCAATTCTTCTTGCTTCTTGAAGCTGATTTTCTTTTCCTTTGGGTGTGTGAGCTGTTCCTTAGGTTGAACAGGCAACTCATCATCCTTTTCACCTTGTGGTTGAGCTTTCTTCCTTACTTCTAGTGGCTATTGAGCTGCGGCTTGGCTGGGTTTTTTGAGTTGGGCTTCTTCTGAGTTTTTAATTGCCGCAACATTCTCGGTTGGAGGCTGCTCGGTTGGGGGCTGCTCGGTTGATTCTTCTGCAGATGGCTTGGGTGCCTCTGCTTCAGGCAACTGGTTTGGATCCTTTATATCTTGGGAGGTTGTTTGAGGGGCTGTGCTGGGTGTTGATGTTGGTTCAGCAGATATTATTTGCAATGGGTTTTATTGGGTTTGGTTTGTGGCAGCAGGGCTATTTGATTGGGCTTCTATAGCTGGGTTTCTTTCAGTCTCGTTTTTGTGATGTAGTTGGGTTGTAGATCTATAAGAGTTTGAGGACGATGGGTCTTTGGGTGTGTTCTTATTTGAGTTTGTATTTGGATCTGCTATGTGCAGAGATATGTTGTTAGGTTGCTCGGTTATCTTACCCTTTGTTTTTTGCACCCAGACATTTCCTTTTGGAAGGGTGGATTCCGGTAGAGCTTGGTTGCTTTGGTTGTGTCTGCATTGGGCTTCTTGATGGCCTTTCTTGTTGCAGCGAAGGTAGTAGGGAGGCAGTTCTTCATATTAGATGATTTGCCAGAAGCCTTTTTCACCTTGTCCTATCCATATTCTTTGAGGTAATTTCTGTAAAAGATTAACTTCCACACAGACACGAGCAATGCTTGGTCTGTTGAGGGTGTTAGTTGCTTCATCTAGCTCCAACGGTTTGCCTACAGCAGAGGCAAGAGAGAAGAGGATATGTTTGTCGAATAGATGGATTGGGAGGGACGGGAATGAGATCCAGGAAGGAATAATTGTGGGTTCTTCATCCACTCGAAAGTCTGTGGTCCATTTGAAAATCTGCATTGGGACTCTTTTGAGATTCCAGAGACCCTTCATCCAAAGTCGAACTAAGTCTTCTTCCAGTTTGAGTCGGATAAGGATGTGGCATGTGTCAATCCATCCAAGGTTGAAGTTTCCATTGAGACCAATTGTCTGAAAATCTTGTTGGTTTGCCATGTGAGAATTTGCCCACCAGTGTGAGGCTGAATGGCGTTGCGAGGGCGTCAACTTCTGCTTGAGACAACAACAAGGCAGGTTCAAATTTGTGATTGCTAATGACTTTGAGAGTGTGGTTATTTGAGGAGGATGGGGAGGAAGAGAGGAGAGAGGCGTATGATTTGGTAGTCGGTTGAGAGGTGAGATTTGGATCTGCCGGCGGGTTTTCCGCGGCCATGTTTTTTGTTTTCAGCTATTGTAGCCAGAGAGAATTTTCTAGAGAGAGAATTTTTTTATCTGTGCTAAAGACTTGAAACAAAGTATTGAATCAATAAGTGAAAATCAAGAAAGATTGTCATGTAATGGTTGGCAAAAATGAACATTCCGTTAACCAGTTACACTTCCTTCCATTCTCTGAACTGTGGGCTCTCTCTATAACAAGCTTGATGCTCCATTCTCTTCCCCATTGTTAACACATTTAATCCTATTTATTTTCATTGATGTTGCGGCCAACCAATTCAAGTGTTTTATTCCGAAGAAATTTCAATACATACAGGACTTATGGTTAGCAATCCAAGCGTGTCTTGTTTTTACTTTTGGTTGTTGTCTCTTAGGATGTTTTATGCACATTGGCCTCTTCCTCCTTATAAAGGATTGTTGGAAACAGATCATGTGATAGAGGGGCTATTTATACGCCCTGGAAATTTCCATTTGCTTCTATCAAATGAGCAGAATCTCAATAGTCCACCAGCTATGGAGTTAAGTGCATTTGTATTCTATCCTACACAAGTATGTTTATAGGACCAAAAAAAGAAAAATGGTTCATGATGAATACGTGGTGTGACTCTTTTTGGCACCCTATGTAGCATTTTTTATATTTGATTTGAGCTTGGATGTGATAGAAGTTTTAGACGTAAAAATAGTTTTTAGAAAAATTAGCGAAAGGGAAAAAAATAAAGAGTGACACCATCAATTAAGAAAGAGTGACACCACCATTGATGCAATTCAATTTGAAGCTTGCTGTTTTTGATAGATTTGAATACAGATTCATAATCAACACATTGGTTTTTTCCTTGGCAGGGCAATGCCCCATGATCCAATAGTAATGGATGTAACTTGATTCAATACCTTTGTAATGATATAAGTGATGCTATGATCAATTTGTTTGAGGTTCTTAATTTCTTGATAATATAATTGACAAATAATTGATGTTATGATCGATCATTGGATTGAAATGGATGGTAATGATTCCAATCGTAACAAGCATTTCATCATGCAGCCATTCAAATAAGGGAAAGGATGTTTGCACATCAACTTATTATTTACACACAACCATATCTTGAGTTATGTTTTTTAAAATATGTGAAAAGTCTAATATATCCTTTCATTAAAAAAAAAATCACAAAAATTTTTTAATAAACACACAACCCGGTAGAGAATAAAAACCTTCAGGAATGCTCTCTTCCTCACAACCAAATGAAACATATCTCAGCACCCTTTCCATATTTTTCACAACCCACATTCAAATCAAAACTTGTTGTATAAAAGATTTGAGAGTATAATGAAGTCATATCAAAATAAGAAGAAAATGGTAAATTCTTATGATATTTTGCTCAATTTATATAACTTTAAATTTGATTGAGTCGCACAAAATTTCGGCAAATCAGTGCGGACACATAAATAATATAGTCGGTAAAAAACTGCTGACTATACAAAAGAAAAGTTAGTGAAAAAGTACCAAAATATCCCAAAAAGTCATCCAAAGACTACAGAAAATATCAATCCAGGTCAGCAACATGTTACCTAGAAAATTTCATATGGTCGCAGTCCTCCGGCCGACCAACATTCCATAGAGTTAGTATCCTATGGCGGACCATTTATCATCCCATCCCAATAATATCTTGTGCTCTAGCAACAATAAAATATTTTGAACAAATGGACAGAAAATGACAAAAATAGCTCAAGTTTGCAGAGAAACCAAACTCATCAGAAAAAGAAAAGAAATGATTGTTTCAATGCTATTCAAAAGCTTGAAAGTCCCACATATGATGCTTATCCTGAATGGACTAAAAGTCAGTGACCTTTACTCTTCCTTTTCTAATTTAATTAATATAGATTGTATTTATAAATTTGGTTTACTAATTGAATCTTATTTAGATATTATTAATAATTGAATCCAGGAAAACTAATCCAGTATACCCTTTTATTTTTTTTCCTCCTTTTGGCCACCAGTATACCCTTTTGTTTTTTTTTTCTTTCCCCCTGTTGGCCATTGTAGCTTTCCTGGAAGCTGTTGCTGAAAATTGACTTATTTTGACTAATCCTAAAGGTCTATGAAATTTAAAAAATGTAATATTAACTTGAACAACCTGGTGAAGTGTATATTATCATAAAAATAAAAATCTTAGTTTCAAAAAAAAATTCCTTTTTCTTTCCCCAAATGGGTTTCTTTCAAAGATCTTACTCCTTTCTGCTTCTTCCTCTAGCTCTTCTTTAGCCTGAGTTTTCTCTCTCTTCTTCAGTCGGAGCATGCACATACACTAAATTTATTCTAGTCTAATTACAATACTAAAATTATTAATAATATCTAACTAAGATTCAATTAGTAAACCTAATTTATAAATACAATTTGTATTAATCAAATTAGAAATAGATGATTAAAGTAAAGGTCACTGACTTTTAGTCCATTCAGGATAAGCATCAAGTGTGGCACTTTCAAGCTTTTCAATAGCACTGAAACAATCATTTCTTTTCTTTTTCTGATGAGTTTGGTTTCTCTGCAAACTTGAGCCATTTTCGTTATTTTCTTTCCATTTGTCCAAAATATATTATTGTTGCAAGAGCATAAGATATTATTGGGATGGGATGATAAATGGTCGGCCATAGGATACCGACTCTATGGAATGTTGGTCCGCCAAAGGACTGCTACAGTATGAAATTTTCTTGGTAACATGTTGCTAACCTGGATTGATATTTTCGGTAGTCTTTAGATGAATTTTATGGATATTTTAGGTACTCTTTTACTGACTTTTCTTTCGTATAGTCAACAGTTTTTAACCAACTCGATTGTTTATGTGTCTGCAATGGTTTGCCGAATTTTTGTGTGACGCAAATCAAATTTAAAGTTATATAAATTGAGCAAAATATAATAAAAATTTACTATTTTCTTCTTATTTGGATATGTAAATGAGTTGTAAGACTTCATTATACTCCCAAATCTTTTATACAACAAGTTTTGATTTGAATGTGGGTTGTGAAAAAAATGGAAAGGGTGCTGAGATATGTTTCATTCGGTTGTGAGAAAGAGAGCATTCCTGAAAGTTTTCATTCTCTATTTGGTTGTGTGTTTATTAAAAAATTTTTGTGATCCTTTTTTTTTTAAATGAAAGGATATATTAGACTTTTTACCTCTTTTAAAAAACACAACTTAAAAGATGGTTGTGTGTAAATAATAAGTTGATGTGCAACCATCCTTTCCCTTCAAATAAATATTGAGTTCAAATTTTAGATGGAAGGTTTTCCACTCAACTGATTTGATCGATTTGTTTGAGGTTCTTATTTCTTGGTCATATAATTGATGATATGATCGATTATGAATTCAAATGGATGGTAACATTTCCAATCCAAACAAGTATTTTATCATTGAGCCATTCAAATAAATGTTAAGTTCAAATTTTAGATTTTAGAATTTCCCTCCAACTTATTTGGATGGAGAATGGAATGCTCAAATAGCATATCCTAACTGACCCTTAGAAAGGGTCTGACAAAAACTACATTGTTCAGCCATGCGAAGGGGATGCACAAACATTGCAATCTAGAAATGTGCCGACTGCATTAAGGAGAAGAAAGAGAAAAGAGGGAATAAAAATCAGGATTACCTATAAAATTTGCCATGGCCATCCAGTATTAATATTCCTCCATATGCAGACTTTTCAGAGAGTCCCATTTCTTTATTCTTTTTTTTTCTTTTGTTTACTTCTCTTTGTTGTAGTCCACTTTTGGCTTCTCTGTATGGCTGGCTTAGCTATTGTCCATCCATTTCTTGCCTTAAGCCAAAAAAATGGCACCGCCTATTCTGAAAAGCATATTGATTGATCCTAAGCAACCTATTGATACTACTAGTGTTATATTATAACAAAAACTCATGTACAATTTTTGTCCATTGCTGGAAATGACATGAGATAGAGGTGGCAATGGGTCGGGTCGTGCCAAGTTCGTGTCGGACCAGACGGGTCAAAGGCCAAAAAATCATCCAAACGGTGCGGACTGAGAGGTTAGGCTGCCTTGGCTGTAGACAAGGAAAATAGGCCTGGTGGGTCAACTCGGGCTATAGGCTTGGCTTTTTTTTTTTTTTTTTTAGAATCATGATTTAGCCTATAATTTGTATTTTAATTATATCAAAACTCTTTAAAACTTCCTTACTCCTTCTTTAAGACCTAAACTTTAAAAATTTTAGAATTTAAAGACTTGTAAAAATTTTAGAATTCAAAGTGAAAGTTAAAAATTAATAAATACAAATTTTCAAATTACATTTATTGGGAAATTAGTTCTATTATATTGTTCTTCATCAAAATCAAAGTTAATTGGGGGATAAGATTAACCAAATCTATCCATTTTTAAATTAGATAATCAGCGAAATT
>JAWZTD010018466.1:8194-19853 GCA_035221335.1 Echites panduratus
GTGTCAAAAGAAAGCAATCTTCAACCTTCCTTCAAGAAAAAACAAGCAAAACTTGTAACTTATCTAAATTCTTCTGTAGACTTTGCCAAAAAGAATGAACATATGTAGAATTTGACGAGATTGATTTCTGACCACAATAATTACATTCTACAAGGTAAGAAAATTAATTTCTATCCTCTTTGTTTAGCTTGAAGAGCTTATGTGAGCTTCTGGAACAGAACTTTGAATATATAGAGGTTTCTGTCATGTCAAGTTAACTTTGTCAAAGTGATAGCAATACTTCAATATACTTCAATAATCAAGAAGATTCCCCAGGAGCTCATGATAGTTTCCCAAGGAATTCATATGACTGAGGTCTCCAATGAGAATACAATTCCTGTTGCATCTCTATTGACTGAACCTTCTGAAGCTCCTAAGATAAACATTGATTCCTGAAGTAAATGTGTCAAAACTTGTCCCGACATTAAGTATCTCTTTATTTCCTTGTAGTATATCCTTTGATGAAGCTCTCAAAGTTTTCTAGAAAAAATGTATGCCAAGGTCTATCTACTGTGCAACTTAGTTTGATCCAAGAAACAAGCTGCCCTAATCCAGGCTTTGAAGGTCTTCTCAGTGAGACTTCTGAAATTGTTGATGCTGCGGTGAGAAGACCTAAAGATCTTGATGTACCATCTTCTGACCAAGGATCCTTCATTACCATCAATTATAGAGTCAATTTTTCTTTTGTTCATAGTCCGACATTTGCAAAGGTCTTTAGAGATCTTAGACTTTAATACATAGGGCAAAAAGCTTTAAAAGTCAAAGAGGGAAAGCTTTGAATGATAGTCCTAGTCTTCCCAACCAAGTTTTTGCAAGTTCTTGATCTAGGGAAGAATTATCAAAGGCCTGACTGTAGCTCATTTCCATTGTAGAATTTTTAGACTTCTTTTGTTTTTGAACAACTCTTTCAGCTGCACACCACTTATTTCTTTTTAGATATTGAATGCAAACATTCAGTTTAAGCACCTCTTTTCTTTTGCTTTTGTTAAAGAACAATCCATATCTTCCTGAATTTTCTTATTTGTTGGAGTTTCTTGGCTTTTCATTGCAAGTATAATAAATGCTATCTTTGAAAGTGTGAACAAATAGTATGTAATCAAAATTCCAGTTTCCACATAAAACTTTATTTCCTATTTCGGAAACTAAAATCTATATCTCTAAACTTCAGACTTGGACTTTTAGGACCTAGGCATCAAAGATTTTTAAATGACAAGCATTCCTAGGTCTCAGCAATTGCCTACCTTCATGGTCTGTTAACACGTAGCTTCCTCTTTGTGTGCTTCTCGAATGACATAAGGACTTTCCCAACTTTCTTAATTTGGATAATTATACTTGTTTGCCTATGTCTGACCTTTTGAGGACCGTACCCCCCACAACGAATTTTCTTTCTTTAACTTTTGTATTGAAAAGAGTTGTGAGTTACCTTTTGTATCTTGTGTCAGCTTCTAGTGCACTACTCCTAACTTCTTCGAGGAAGTGTAGGTCTGCCCGTCTCTCACTTTCGTTCAAAACTAAATTGTATTCAGTGAGCCTTAGGGTTTTCAAGTTCCTTTGTATTGGGAGCATTGCTTCTGAACCGAAACATAGACTGAAAGGTGTTTCTCCTGTTGCTTTCTTTGGTGTAGTCTTGTATGCCCATAGGATACTGGGTATCTTGATGGGCCATAAAGTCTTTTTTTCTTCTTTCTCCAATTCTATTAATCTCTTCTTGAGACCTTCTAGGATAGTCCTATTTGTGACCTCCGCCAATCCATTTGCTTGTAGGTGAGCTACAAATGTTAATCTCTATTCAATGAACAAGCTTTCTGCAAAATTCCTTAAAAGATTCTCCAATGAACTGTCTTCCATTTTCTGAGATTATAGCTTGCAAAACTCCAAATCTACATACTATTTTTCTCCACATGAATGACATCACTTTCAATGAGGTTGTTAAAGCCATTGGTTCTGCCTCTACCCATATGGTGAAATACTCTATTGCCACCATCAGGAATTGTAGACCTCCCATCCCTTTTGAAAATAGGCCTAGAATGTCTATTCCCCAAATATCAAATGGGACAGACACCAATATTGAATGATATCTTTTAGGAGGTCTATGTGACTTGTTTTCATGTCGTTGATAGCTTTCACATTTCTTTACTACCTCTTCTATGTCTGATACCGTAGCAGGTCATAGTATCCTGTTCTGCAAATCTTTTTGGCCATTGTTCTGGCTCCTCTGCAATCTCGTACTATGATTCTTGCCTGCCGAGGCACTTAAGCAATGGCCAAGTGAAAGACTTTCAATAGACCTCATCACCTCCAATGAGCATATACCTTGGAGCTCTGATTTTCCAAGCCTTTTTGTTATCTTCTGGGATCTCTTAATGTTTGAGGTATCGATACACAAGGTACCTCCAATCCAAGTGATCCTAGATCACCAAGTTTTCTTCAGAAACTATGTTGGGTTGTTCTAGACATTCAACCAACAACTCCAATTTAGTCATTTCGACGTCTTTGAAGACTTTGGATAATACATCAGCTTCCAAATTTTGGCTTTTCAGAATTTGCTCTATGAAGAAGTATTCCAAGTTTGAGGTCATGTGTTTCACCTTTTCCAGGTAAATGGCCATATTCTGTTCTTTAGCTTCATAAGTTCCAATGATGTGGCTGGTTATAACCTGTGAATTGACCTTTGCATGAAGTTTCTGAATCTTTACAGTTTGTGCCAATCTCAAACCAATTAACAGAGCTTCGTATTCTGACTCGTTATTGGGGACTGGAAAATTGTATTTCACTGCATAAAGGATTTGTATTCCGTCTGGATTGACCAAAATAATTCCTACCTCTGCATTGCCCTTCTCAGTTGAATCGTCTGCATATATGGTCCAACCATCTTCTTCCCTTACCCTAGTGAGATCCACATGTGTTCTAGTTCATTCTTTAATGAAGTTTGACAATGCTCGTGCCTGAATTGCTCTGCGAGGCTTGAAATCAATTTCATATAAGAAGAGTTCCAAAGACCATTTCATGGTCCTTCTTGAGAGCTTTGGCTTTGATAATTCTTGTCTAAGCTGTATATTTGTCAAGACATTAATCTGTTGTGCTTCAAAATAAGGTCTAAGCTTTCTGGATGTAAGCACAATGAGATATAGAAACTTCTCGAGGTATGAGTAACGAATTTCTGGACCATTCAATAGTCTGCTTACATAATAGACTGGAAATTGTTGTCCTGGCCTGTCTACTAAGAGTACAAAACTTACAGCCTTTTTGGTTGCTATGTTTTTACATGAGAAGCTCTTCTCCGACCTTTATAGATACTAATTATGGTGGCTTCCCAAGAAATTCCTTTAGTTTGGTGAAGGCTAATTGACATTCCTCGGTCTATTCAAAACTTGCTGGTTTTTTCAACATGTCATAAAATTTGAATCCCTTGTCAGCCATCTTGTTGATGAAATGACTGAGTGCCTCTATTTTTCCAGTCATAGTTTGTACTTCTTTTATATTCTGAATAGCTTCCACCTCTTTTATATTCCGTGGAGGTTCCATATCCAGCAAAGCTCTAATTTTGTCGGCATTTGCATCAATTCTTTTTTCTAAGATCATAAAACCCAGAAATTTTCCTGTCGAGACTCAAAAAGTGCATTTTTCTGGATTCAGCTTCATATGTGCTCCATTTAGAGTCCGAAAGGTTTCTTGGATGTCCTTGATAGACTTCGAGGTCTTAGACTTGATTACAATATCATCTACATATACCTCTATGTTTCTACCCAGTTGCTCTTTGAAGATTTTGTGCATTGCCTTTTGGAACTCTACTCCAGCTTCTTTCAATCCAAAGGGCATCTTGTTATAGCAGTAGGTCTCGACTTCTATTATGAAACTTCTATTATGAAGGAGGTCGTTTCTGCATCCTCCAGTGCCATGGGTATCTGATGATATCCTTTACAAGCATCCAGGAAACATAGCCATTGACATCCTATAGAGAGTCCACCATTTGATCAATGCTAGGAAGTGGATAGGAATCTTTCTGGCAATACTTATTGAAGGTCATGAAATCCTTCCTTCTTTGGGACCGTAATTGGGTTTGCCAGCCACTCTGGATGTAAAACCTCATTCAATATTCCAGCTTCGAGGAGGGCTTGGACTTCCCGAGCTATTATTTCCTTTCTTTCTGGAGCGAATGTCCGTTTTTCCTGCTTCACTGGCTTCCCACCAAGTTTTAATCCTACTCAATGCTTTGCTATGCTTCTATTGATTAATTCAAGGTTGGTCAGTTTCCAAGCGAAAACCTTCAAATTCTCCTTAAGTGCATTCACGAGCTTTCCTCTGATTGCAGCATGGAGGGTATCTATTAGTTGGTGTTTTTTTGTCAACATGGACCTCAGGATGGGTATCCAATTCCATGAAATAGCACTCGAATGCACTTTATCTGTCTCCGTTGAGAGTGTTCCAGGTTGGTCCTACTTTAATTTTGATGCAGTATTCCGTGAGTGAGATCTTCGCTTGAAGGTCCATACTCCCTTTCTGCCAAATATATAGCATTTATAGGTTCCTGAGCATCTACCACTAGCGAGTCCATGACTTCTGTTATTCCTCCAACATTGGTTGTTGTTGAGGCCTTCAAGATCCCTTCTACATATTTTGTGGATCTATTGAAGCTTGTTAGTGCTATGTTTGTTGAGATCAATAGACTTCTGTCAAGCTCCATTAGGTCAAATGCTCTTTGTGTACAACGTTTATTGTGCTTCCAGTGTCGACCAGTATCCTTCTAACCAAGAGTCTCCTATTTGTAAGGAAACGGTCACGGGATCTACGTCTGCTCCTTGTGCTCTCTTAGACTTTCGTTCAATTGCATTGATTTCTCTCACCGAAGGTCTTTGTGGTTCTTGAGGTTGCTGATCGACTAGTGCTCCTTCCTATGCTAGAAACTCTTGCAAATGACCTTTTTTGATTAGTCTCTCAACCTCTCTCTTGAGGTCGAAGCAATCTTGTGTAAGGTGGCCATAATCTCTATGGTATTGACAGAACTTATTTTTGTCTCTTTTTGCCATAGGGGATTTGAGAGGTCGTGGAGGTTTGATCAACCCCTTTCCTTTCAATCGCTACTAGAATTTATGCTCGTGACGTCGTCAGAGGCAACATCACAAGGTCTGGAAAGGAATTTTTCTTTTTCTCTGGAGGTAATCCCTTTGATAAGGGATAACTACTTTCTCTTTTCCCCGAAGTATTCTTCTGCTGTGGTTTTGCCTCAGTTGGCTTTCCAGATAGAGGTGTAAGACTAGGGATCTTCTTTTGAATTGTTGTCTCCTTTGCTTTTATCAGTCTCTCCAAGAGTGTTTGTAACTGTAGTGTATAGCATCTTAATGCTACATACCCCCTTGCAATCCTTGTTTGAAGGTTGTTATGTCTATAGCATCTTTATCATTGAATCGACTGTAGTAGCCTCTCACACTTTCTCTAATTTTCTGTTTCATAGTGAAGAGTTGGTTGATGTCTTTCTCGCACCTCTTGCTACATTGATAATTCTTTAGAAATTGGTCTTTGAGTTGATTCCAATTAGAGATGCTTGATACTGGAAGCCCCTTAAACCAAGATTGAGCTTTCTTGGTTAGGGTGAAACGAAAGTCTCTACGTTTGACATGATCTAGGGTATTCTAACATTTCCATGTACGAGATGTACTCATCTATATGGAGTTGTGGCTCCTTGGTCCCATCATATTTTGTTGCAATTTGAGGTGGCTTGAATCCAAGAGGCATTTTCTTTAACCTGATTGCATCTATGACATGTGATCGTTCTGCGAGGTCAATCTCGTTATGCTATTCCAGGCTTTTTTCCTCTGTTTTCTAGGATTTCCATATTTTTAGTTGCTATTTGTTCCAACTGATCATGCTAATTTGAAATTCTTTCCGTGGCTTTCTCTTCTTTGACCTTGATTTCAAAATATTGTTGCTCTATTAAGTTATCCTTTAAGCTTATCCATCTTGGACGTCCTCTACTAGTTAATTTCTCTCGTGCCATGGCAGTTTTTATTTTCTTTTGTGATGAAAGATTTTTAAATGTTCTTTCTCACAGACGACGCCAGAAGTGATGAAGGACAAATTTTTCCTCTGGGTCACCTCGCTGCCTTGACTCCTATAAGAATAACCAGAGAGGAAAAATGGGTCATTGAAGCTTTCTGTCGCCCTTGGGTACACTTCAACGATCAAGTCAGTCATCAGAAAGAGTTAAGGATGAAGAGTATACACTAGTAGACTGAATGTATTCTCCTTACCTGTTGATGCGTGATCATGGTCTCTTATTTAGGTGCAAGTTAATCAATTTCCTTGTGATCTAATGTGATCTAGTGTGATTGAACCCGAATCGTAACACCCTGCACCACCCTATCTTCACACACTCGCATGACCCGGGACATATCATTCCCTCCCTGTTAGGGAGGTTTCGTCCTCAAACCTATGCGCTTTGGTGGAAAATGTAAACAGTGTGCTTTGCGTGGGATTTGAACTCGCGACTTAAGCTCTGATACCAAACCTTGGGAGAGGGCGCTACCACCATGCCGAAAGCTTAAGCTATTAACAAAGGCACAACCCAATCCACTTCAACCCAGTTCAGATGCGGCCCACCAGTCTCGAAGCACTTTGTGGGCCACCTGGTGGAACCAGAATCGTAACACCTGCACAACCCTATCTTCACACACTCGCATGACCCGAGACATATCACTTTGTGAGCTTCCTTGTTGGAGTGCATTACGTTCCTTTAACAAGTCTCGATGATTATTAAGGAAGAGTATCATGATCCCCAGAGCGCTTTGGGGAGCTCTCTGGAGACCTTGATAATGGCCCAAGACCTTTGAAGATGTCCCTAGTGACCTATATCTCTATCATAAGTAATTGACTTGCAGGCTGCGAGTCTTACTGAGATAGTAGGAGTTCGTGGTCATGTAGAATAACCTTTGTGAGGCTTTATGAATGTATGTTTATAGACTTTCTTAGGTTTGGACTATAGAATAGACCGGGTTGGACCTTTACTCCTTGGTCCAGGGCATATGAGTAGTTGGGTTGGGTTCTTTGGGTCGTACCCATTTTTCCTATCACTTAGATTTATAATTTATGAAATATTAAATGTCTCATTAAAAAAAAGAATTATATTTCTAACATTTTGATTTTAAAAATTATATTAAGTTAAACTCTTTCCTCAAATTTGTTAAATCAATATGAAACTTTCTTTTACGAAAATGACTATATTGATAATGTTTTTTCAAATGTATAATACATTTTAACTTTTTAGAGTATTATTTCAAAAATAAATTAGATAATAATTTAAAATATCATTATATATTAATAAATAAATATCTACATATTATTAAAAGAAAAGCATTAAAGCTGTCTAGCGTCCAAAGTACAATAAATATGAAAAAAAAATTTAAAAAAAAGAAGAAGAAAGGAAATGGAAATTGGAAAGACAGGAAAATAAATTAATTGGGGGGCAAGGGGAAGCAGCGAGCAACACAAGAGACCTTGGGCTCTGACAAGGGAAACTGAGTAAATCCTGAGGTCCATTTCCTTCTCTCACCTTTTCTTTTTCCTTTTATTTTCCCTTTTTTATAAGAAAAGAAGAAGGTTTTTGGAGAGAGAGAAGTTTCTTCACATATCATATAATATATACATCTACATAGGAATTTGATGTTTTATATAAAGATTTTTATGCTTAAAAATTTTAAGAGAATTCAACGTAAGTCTCCATATGCACGGAAACAGAAACCAAAAAAAATGAAGGGCTTATTGAAAGTTGGAGGAAAAAGAATATTCGTCTTTTTCTCCATTTATTTTTTTTAAAAAAATTATCTTTTCATTTATTATTCATCATTATTTTTTTTTAAATAGTCTCTTTGTATTTTATTACCCATCCGTTTACAAAATAAATGATAATAATATTTTAAATTAAATAAATATTTAATTATAAATTCTAATTCTAATTATCTCCCTACTAAAATAACTTAAATACTAAAGGTTATTATTAAGAAAAAAAGAACTCTTCACATTGTTAACTGTATATTTGTATAATACAATGGTGATAATTTTTCTAATTCAAAAGGCATTCAATTAGTTTTTTTTTTAATCCTCCCAAAAAGATGGGGTTTGACAGATTCCTACCTGTTTATTGAAAGAAATTTAAGTACAAATAAGGTGGTGGAAATAAGTTCACTTTATACAAGAAGTCGTCTAGATCAATGTGCTCTAATGTAGGGTAATTTTAATCTATCCAAAGAGCAAAGACCTCTTATTGAAATAGGAAGAGAATAAAAGGGTATTAAAATGTATGTAAGAGTTTATCTCTAATGTAAAATTGGCCAATAAGTTTGCTACCTGATTAGCCTCCCTAAAGATCTCCCTAAAGATATGAAATAATCCAAGTCCTCATTTTGATCAATTTTTGAACAAAACGCATCCCCTTAAATAATTTCCAAGGGAAATTTGATTTCCCAGTAACCATATCGACAATCACTTTAGAGTCCATCTGTACAACAACAATATTCCAACCGTTACGTAATCAAAATTCCAGGCCATGTTTTAATGCTTGAAGCTCAGTTTCGACACTGCTCATGTTATCCACACTGCATGAGAATGCTCCAAGAATATTCTCCATACCCATATAAACTACTCCTCCAAATGCTGCTGCATTAGATATGCCAATTCTAGCCATCAACATTTAAGATTATAGAATCAGAGAATTCTTCTTGCCACCAATGAATATTTGATATTCTCTTTCTATGTTGCTGCAAAGGAAGGCCCAAGCACTTACTGAGAGTCGGATGATAGAGGACTATTCCAAAATGATACAAGAGGTTCTGAATTCGACGATTAATCCGAGTACTGTAGCTTCTCTCACCATCATATAAACTTTTGCATCTTGATACCCATATTTCTCTGCAAATTAGAAATTCAATAATTTTTGCTAGAATTCCCCCTGTAACTTCTTTTGCCAGCCAAAATTCAATTATGCTCCAGATAGAAATCTCTCTGCCTCGTTGGCTATGAAATTGATCCTCAAACAATGACCATACTGCTATTGCAATGGAACAATTGTTGAATAAATGTTCAACTGTTTCTTCCGCAGTGTTGCAGTGACAGAGTGAGGGTAATTGAAAACTCAATTTCTTGCAAACATCCTCCGTCGGTAAGAAAGAGTTAGACAATTTCCAGATGAAGATAAACCATGAAGGAGGTATGTGTTTATGATAGAAAGAAGTCTAAGCATAATGAAATGAATTGCAATCATGTTGTTGTAAATGAGAAAAACATGAATCTAGAGAAAAGGAACCTGAAGGAGTCAAGGTACATATATAGGAGTCAGATGTGTGTGTAACAACCAATGGAAATGAGAGGACAGTGTCAGCTACCTCTCTTGGAACTATCTTTCTTACTGCAACTTCATCCCAGCATCCATTTTTAATTAAGCTGTGTACCTTTGTGGCAAGTTCTACAATCAAGTTAGAATTTTCACATAATCTCCCTTCTAGCGGCTAATCATCAAACCGGTAAGACACATTTCCATTCCCAACAACACAGTGAACTAGCGCTCAATCTCTTCCATATTCGAGAGCCATGTGGCTGCTATGGAGCTCCTAAATTAAAGTTGTATTTTAATTTAAGAAGTCTCGACCATAAGGAATCTGAAGATAGGAATCTCCACCATAGCTTGTACCCATATACTTGCATGTAACAATCCAGAGAGTGGATATTCAAGCCTCCTTGATTAAATGGTTTACACAATGTCGACCAACTACACCAATGTTTTTGGTGACAAAATTCTGATTCTCCCCAAAAGAAGTTGCAAAAATTTCTTTCTAGTTCTTTAAAAATCAGTTTCGGAGGACACACAACTGCAAGGAGATGTGTGGTTATAGATGATAAGACATGTTTAATGAGAATTATTCTGCCACCAGGAGATAAATATTTCTTTTGCCCACCCAAGGTTCTTCCCTTGATTTTGTTTGCAAGAGGCTCGAAGTACTCAATTTTAGCTCTTCCTGCAAAGATTGGGCATCACAGATAGATCATAGGAAATTGCTTAAATGAACACCCTGTAATTTCCTTGATCATTTTTTGTCGAACCATACCTATAGAAGAGGAAAGATAGATAGAGCTTTTGAAAAAATTGATTTTCTAATCCAGAGCAGTCCTGGTAAAATCGCAAAAATTCCATCAATTTACCCAATCAATTTTTCAAACCTCTGGTGAAGATAACTATATCATCAACAACGCTCAAATGAGAAATTGGGTAGCCAATTCTATTTGAAACAAAATTACCTATTTGACCCGCAACCAACATTCTATTCAAACCTTTGGATAAAACTTCAGCTACGAGAATGAGCAGGGTAGGATAAAGGGGATCACCTCGTCTAACACCTCTTCCAGATTGGAAAAAACGATATAGTTTCCCATTAATTGTAACAAAGAATTTGTTGAAGCAATGACAATTACGGATTAAATTCAAAAAATGTTGACCAAATCCAAATTTTCGCATAACTTCAAGTAAGAAATCCCAATTAACTCTATCAAATGCTTTAAGCATGTCTAGCTTCATAACAATGTTACCCTTACACATTTTTTTATTGACGGAGTGAATTAACTCTAAAGCCAACAATATATTATCTGCAATATTCCTACATTTAACAAAAACCACTCTGGCTATCATTAATGAGATCTAGAAGCAATTTGGATAATCTATTTGAAAGGACCTTACCAATGATTTTTGAGGAGAAATTGCATAAACTGATTGGTCAAAAATCAGCAAAATAAGTTGGACTGTCTACCTTTGGGATAAGAATAATTTGCGTGGAGACGATGTGTTGGCATTTAATTCCTGGCCAAAAGTCTCTGATTGCCGGCAGCAAGCCCTCTTTCATCAACTCCCAAAACTCAGTGTACAATTTCCCTGTAAAGCCATCACCACCCGGAGAGCTATCATTGGCTAGAGAGAAGACAGCATATTGCACCTCTTCCAAGCTGGGTAACCTAGATAATTGAGAATTCATTCTACTAAAGATGCATGGTGGAATATCTTGAGTGAATAAGAATGGGTCTTGTGAACAGCTGTGTTATGCAGTTAGCAATTGAGTGAAATAATGCACTGCTTCCTCTTCCACTTCCTTTATGTTGGTTAACCAGGTCCCATCTTTATTTTCAATTTTCTGAATTTGTAGCTTAGATCTTTGTGAATGCCAATATTTGGAAAAATAGGCAGTATTACCCTCACCCTCTTGAAGCCATTTAATCTTTGCTTTCTACCTCCAGAATTCCTCCTCGTTCTTCATATGGTAAATCAAATATGCTTTTGCAGAGTTAAGTCTTGCTCTGTTTGTTTCAGAAATTGAATCTTGGTAAATTGATTCTGCTTCTACAACTGCCAATTCTATTTGTTTTACATTCAAGGTAATATAACCAAAAGTTTCTTTGTTCCAAATTCTCAAAGATCGCTTCAGATGAATTAATTTGCTAGCCAATTTTCTCGATCCATCGCCCTTGATATGTTTGCCATGAGTGTTCCACCACCTTCTTAAACTCCACATGTCTGAACCACATATTTTGGAATCGAAATAATCTAGCTCCAGCTGCATTTGTTGGCTTAATTGTAATGAGAAGG
>JAWZTD010018498.1:0-19833 GCA_035221335.1 Echites panduratus
TAAAAAATGTGAAACTTTAAATTGAAAATATTTTTATTTTAAACAAGTTAACACTCAATTTCACATATTTCAAAATAGAATAAATAACATTCAATTCTCAATAACATGAGAATTAAAAAAACGTGTAGGTGTACAAACTTATATATATTACTAAATATATGAAAATATCAAAAGAAGTTAAATGTTCAAAATTTATCAATTATTAACGATGGTGAAATCTTATTTAAAGATATTAATATGGACATTGATTAAATTCTTAATTTGTATTTTAATCACAAATGTTGTAGAAAGGAAAAAGATTCAAATTAATCTTAAACTGTTTAAAATAGTTTTTTCTTTTTCAAAAAAAATATTTAATTAAAATAAAATTTTAAAAAAATTTATGGGGGCTGGGTTCACACACTTTGCAAAGGCAAAGTAGGGTAAAAAAGAAAAGTAACGCCAAGGCAAAGTGGGGGAAAAATGAAAAGTGACATAAAGTGATTTAAAATAAATTTTGTTAATGTTGGGGTTCAAACCTTTGTCAAAGGAGAGATAGACATGCTTCAACCATTGAGGCAACCAAAATTTTGTTAAAGTTATTCTCATTTTTTTGCTATATATATTTACTAAAAGCTAATATTGTACAAGATTGTAAAAAAAAGCTAATATTTAAAATTTTTAGATTTTTTTTAATGTAGTTAATTATGAGAATGTCAATATAAATGGACAATAACATTCAATTCTCAATAAAGGGACTATTATATAATATTCTCTTATATCTAATATAAATTGACTATTATAACATTAAATATCATAATAGTCATGAACTTTTTGTACACATAAACTTTTTTATAATAGTCATGATATCAAGAATTTAATGTTATTGTCCATGAAAGGAAGTTTTACGTCATATAAAACCAAGTTTTCCCTACGGACCTTCACATATACTTACAATATATGAAAGCTATTTGTATAAAATCAAGAGTATATACGCGGTCCTAGGGCCGCCGTATATACCATCATATACTACGGTCTGTCATATAAAACTATCATTTGCGACGGTTTTATGACCACCATAAAAAAACGCTGTCGTATTTGTCCAAATTTCTTGTAGTGTACAAAGAACCTTAACAACCACAGAAGCGATTAGGAATAATTGTAATTTATAAATTTGTCATTGTAATTTTTTTATTGTGATTTTCCACAACATTTGTAAGTTGAAAATTTTAATTATTAATAAATTTTGTACATGTATAAGTTATTTATACATTTTTCTAAAGTTCTACAATTTTAAAGTTGTTAACTTCTAAAATTTTTAAAGTTCTAACTTCTAATGTCTAACTTTTTAATAAAATTTTAAAGTATTAACTTCTAAAATTTCAAAATGTCTAACTTCTAATAAATTTTAAATTTTTAATTGTAAACTGAGACTTCTAAAATTTCAAACTTCTGCTTCTAATAAATTTTTAAACTTATAAATTTACAAATTTTTAAATTCTAAATTTTCAAAATTCTAACTCCTAATAAATTTTTTGCTTAAATAAATTGTATTTTAATTAAGGATTTTGAAATTTTGTTAAGGTTAATTTTATTTAAATTTTGGAAAATAGTCAGCATACTTTTAAAAAAAAGAAATTTTAAAGATTTTAGCTTAATTAGAATACAATGATTGGATTAAAATATGATTTTTTTAAAACATCTTGGGCGCATCAGACTCCTGAAGCGGATATTATGGATGTTATGGTCTATTCCCACAAGCAGTCTCTTTTGACAAATTGTTATTTAAATGGATGTTTTAATTTTGATTTAGGTCGAATTTTTATTTTGAGTAAATAATGGATTAATTTAAACTTACATTTTATGGAATTGGATAATACCATCTATTTGGATGACTAATCCAAATTGAGTCTTAATTGTCATAAAATATTAATTATTAATGACAATTAATCTACTGAAATTACATTTATATACAAGATATTAAAATGGAGAAAAATATTTATTTTTTGTTGTAGTGTAGTGAATTTTATATGAGGAGTTGTAATATGATTCCTACATAATTTAATTTGTTATAAAGTCCATGAATTAATAATGTTGATTGAAAGACAATACAATTCAAAACCACTTTGTAACAAGGAGCATGAAAATTGCTGCTTAAGACAATATTGGGTTCAACACTGTACAAAGCCCATATTCATTCAAACGAGAAATCTACCATAACACAAAATATCTACTTTAAACATTTCGTGGCTCATATGTTTTTGATAATTTTTCCATGGGAATTCACACGAGAACATTTCGAATCATCTCTGCCGTATAAGATCTTTCCACTGTCTCAATGCTGTCTTCCATAACCATTCAAAGAAACGAGTAGCATGAAAGAGTATCACCATGGAACCGATGCCAATCCAAACATATTTTCCCATGTCCATGAGCCAAAAAACGCTCCGCCAATCTTTATCATCCGGGGTTAACACATCAGACGCTGATATTTCATAAATTGCTAACATGAACACAAGTGTTGTGCACATTGCTACCATCAGAAACCCAACGACAGCCTTTGAATTGAGAGGGAACCCACTTACCATCAAAAGAATGATACTTGAAGATGAGATCAACATGATTGAGTTGTACAACAAAAAATCATAGTAATCATCGAAATGTAAAGTAGCTAAAATTGAATTTCCAGCATTGTGGTCACCGGGAACTGTTTCTTGCCATGTTCCACCGGGAGGATTCAGCCCTGCTTGGAAGGAGATAGTTGCAATTAGGCCTGCAGTCACCATCAAATTACCACGAATTTCTTCCACCCAGTTATTTTCGTGCCTAAGAGCCTGATGCCACATTGTCTTCAGAAATCCCTTCACTTTGCCTAAGAACGAATTATTTGATGTAGCAATCGGATTATGATCATTTGATGATGGTGTGGATACAATATTAATTTTGCGTTCCTTGCCGCCGGCTCTTCGTACTCCTCCGACTGTGATTAGAATATCTTGGAGCTCCAAAGATCTCCAATCTCGTGGACAGTAGTGGTCGAGAATATCAATGGCTGTGAAACCATTTTTATTCTGGGCATTAATCTCTTTTTCATTAAAACCTACCTCTCCCAGCAAATATTTGACTGTCTGAACATGCAAGCATTAATTAAGGCACGTATTAATTATCAACACATACAAAACACTACCATATATAATTAGGCACATCAAGAACCTAATTGAGGGTCAAAATGGATCGGGAACAATGGATTCTAGACATGGATTCGATTAGAGAAAAACCAGAGTTGGACTTGAACAGATTACCTGTCAAGTGCAAGATATATCATTCTTGAACCTACTTGAACTATCGCCATAAAGTTTAATTACCTCGATTTGTTTATGAATCACTGCTAAATGGAGGAGATTGTTTCCATGATCGTCTTCAAAATTGAGTACTTCATTTCTACTCCAGCAACCCACCAGCAGCTTGAGAGCTCTAATGGAGTTATGCCTGATACATGAGTGCAAAATGGTCTCTCTGCAATCCGAAGGTGCACTCATTTTTCCCAGCAATGGATCTTCTTGAAGCAAAAAGGTTAGGACATGAACATGTTCATTCAGAGCTGCCAATTGAAGAGGAGTTCTCCCATCTTGATCCTTTCTCTTCGATACTTCTGGGCACGCCCGATACAGCTTTTTAACTATCTCAACGTGGCCTTCGGCACAGGACAAGTGCAGAGGGCATCGCCCGAATAAATCCGTTTTGGTAAGAAATCCAGGTTTCAAACTCAGAATTGCAGTCACAAAATCTAGATTTCCATGTAAGGCAGCTATATGGAGAGGGGTATCATCAAAGCAAGTGAGTGAAATCCTATCAAGAATTAAAGGATCTTCATGGATCAGAGAATTCAAGGTGGTTTCATTACCACTCAGTGCTGCCTCAACCAATCTTCTGTCCATAGTTAATTATGGGTCTTTCAGAAAAGGGAAAACAGGCGATATATAGAGAGCCATGTCCAGCTTGATATGTTTAAGTAGAGCCACTTATGGAGAGCCATGTCCTGCATTCTGTTTTCACAAAGCAAAAAAGTTCTACCACTCAGTGCAGACTCAACATATCTTCTGTCTATAGTGAATTATTGGTTGCCCCCGGGCCCCGGGCATAGCTGAGCTACTCATGATAAAGGGGGAGAAAGTCATCCATAACAGGATTCGATATCTGCCTAGAGTAGGGGTCCTCTGGGGTGTCCCGCGGTCTTTTGGGGCATCCCTAGTGCAGGATCAGACCAGTGAGAGTCAATTTGCAAACTCTTGAACTTTTTTTTACATTTCTTTATTTGGGTCTCAAAAAAAAAATTTTTTTCTTTTTTGGAATTATTGGTCTTTGCAGAAAAGGTTTCACATAGAGTGGGATATTTGATATGGTTTAATTAGAGCCACATGTAGAGAGCCACGTCCAACTTTCTGTTTTCAGAAAGCAAAAGTTCCACAGGAGAGTGTATTATTGATACTTTTGAGAATAAATGTCAGTGTACATGAGAGATTGCAGAATGAGAAAAAATTACATTTTAGATAATAATTCTTACTCTTTTATAAAATAAACATTAATCTTAATCAAATTCAATTAAAAAAAAACACATCATTCTATTAATTATAAATGAATTTATATTCAATCCAAATAAATATATTCTTTTCACTATTTGACATTTCGGAATCGTCCTTAAATTCTTTTTTGTTGTAAGTTCGTGGAGATTATACACAATAATTTACTCAAAATCCAATCAGCTCCATTGTAATTTGGCTCAAACCATTTCAAGCCCTACTCTCTATCCCCGCACTATCCACGCCACAAAACCTCATAAATGATCCATGGACCAAACGAAAAGACATCAGTCAATCACAATAATTTCGAAAAACATAAAGTTATGAAGAAACATAGTCATACGGTAAAGTTATGAAGAAACGTAGTCATACGGTGGAGCATAGTGTATCTACTCACATGCCACAATAGATGTTAAAATCAAAACCATTGCGATAAGCACGAAATTTGTAAGTTAATGAAGAATAACAAATGTTTTTTTTTCAATTATCAGAAAGAATCCCTTTGTTAGAATCAGCGCAGATCATCAAAGACAATCATAAATAATAATAACAAAATATGTATAGAAAATAATAAATAATAACACAAAAGATTTATATGCATGATTCGGTCAATTAGACCTATACAAAGATGAGCAAAAATTTTATTACTATGAAGAATAATATACGTCTTGGAGAATTGGTTGGTGCACTTGAAATAAAAACTTTGGACTTCTATTTATAACTTTCAAGGAAAGCAAAACTTCCTACTAAAAACCAAGTGGGATATACTAGTCACCAACATAACAAATCTCCACCTTGACTTGCATCCTAAATTACAAATAACAAATTCACTCCACCTTCTCCACAAAACTTCAATAAGCCAAATTATACAAAACTAACATCAACTAAATCTAGGCAATATATAAACTTGGATACACTAATGATGTTTCGTCAACGTGTCAACAGGATTGTCCTTCGTGTAAATCTTCTGAATTAAGATTCTTCCTTCAGCAATCGTATCTAGAATGAAGTGATATTTTACATCAATGTGCTTTGTTCTCTCGTGATACATCTGGTCAAGTGAATATCACTTTGACTATCACAGTGAATTTTAGTTACACCTTGATATTGATTCACCTCGCCAAACAAACCCTTCAACCATGTAGCTTCTTTAATGGCTTCAGTCATAACCATATACTCTGCCTCAATAGTAGATAAAGCAACATGTTGCAAATTAGCCTTTCAGCTAACATCATAACTACTAATGCAAAATATATAGTCAATAAGTGATCTCCTTCTATCAAGATCTCCACATTAATCTGAATCACATATCCAAACAAACTGTTTTTTATTCTTACCGAATTCTGAACATATTTCTGAATTACCTCGTAAGTATCTGAGAATCCACTTCACAGCATTCCAGTGTTCTTTACTAGGACAAACCATATATCTACTTACCACACTAACAGCTTGTGAAATATCTGGACGTGTACAAACCATTGCATTCATAATACTGCCGACTGCACTAAAATATAGAACTCGAGCCATATACTTCTTTTCTTCATAGGTTTGGGGTGATTGAGCAGCTGATAGTCAAAAATGATTAGCTAGAGAAGTACTTACCGGTTTAGCATTTTTCATGCCAAAACGCTTCAGAACCTTTTCATGGTATTTCGTTAAGTCAAATATAATTTTCCAACTCTTCAATTGCTCTTAATGTCCATGCCATGGATTCTCTTTGCTGCTTCCAAATCTTTCATCTCAAATTCATCCCTCAATTATTTCTTCAAAAGTGAATTTCTGTTAAATCCTTGGTAGCAATAAGCATGTCATGAACATACAACTGCAAATAAATGAAAGAACCATCATTTTTCTTCCGAAAGTACACACACAATTATCATATATGCTTTTGGAGTAGCAATGACTCAACATAAATGAATCAAACAGGTTCTATGGTTGTCGAATCTCTCTCCTTCGTCTGTCTCTTGATATAGAATATTGCTCCTCTTCGGGTACAATTTCAACAGGTTCTTCTGTCTGAACTGAATGTGCTATAGGTGCAACTAACTGAGAATTGCCAAATTCAACCTCCACCGGTTTCTGCATGCTGTCCAGTTTATCTGGAGAACTCCCAAAATCCCTTTTGGGATTCAACATAACTGACTCATCAAAGGTAACATCTTTTCTAATTATAAATTTAGGTGATTTGGGATTAGGACACCAGAAACGATATCCTTTCACCTCGTGTGTATATCCAAGGAAAATACATTTCTTAACTCTTAACTCCAATTTTCCATTATTCATATGCATGTATGCAGGACATAAAAAAATTTCAAATCAAAATAATCAGCAGGAGTACCTAACCAAACTTTCTTTGGAGTCTTGAAATTTAGAGCTACAGAAGGAGTGCGGTTGACGACATAACAAGCAGTAGAAATAGCTTCCGCCCAAAAGTCATTTGTCAGTCCAGAATTTGAAATCATACATCTTGCTCTCTCCAAGAGAGTTCTATTCATGCTTTCTGCCCATCCATTTTGTTGAGGAGTCCACAGTGTGATGGAGAACAATTCCTTCATTCTTGTAGAATTCGTTGAATTCACCTCCGTAAAATTCCAAACCATTATCTGTTCTGAGTTGCTTGATTTGTTTTCTTGTCCGTTTCTCAATCATAACTTACCATTGTTTGAAAGAAGGATAACATCATTCTTATGTTTCAAAAAATTAAACCCAAAATTTTCTTGAAAAGTCATCAACAAAAGTAAACATATATACCTAGCACCACCCTTAAATGAAGTATAAGAAGGCCTCCAAATTTCTGAATGAATATAAACTAAAGTACCTTTTGTTTTGTTAGTAGCTAGTGCTTTGAAACTGGTTCTTTTCTGCTTTCCAAAAATACAATACTCACAAAAATCCATTGCAAGAGTACTTTGTAAACCAAGAAGACTTCTTTTGCTCAATATTGACAAGCCGTTCTAGCTCATATGCCCCAAACTCATATGTCATAATTTGGTGATGTCAAAATCTGACAAAGCTGATATAGAAACAGCAGCAACACTTGTGACAGTAAACTAATACAAAATATACAAAGTACCAAACTTGCGTGCTTTCATGATCACCAGAGCTCCTCGAGTAACTTTCAGAATTCCACCTTCACCAGTGTATTTGCATACTAAAGACTAAAAAGTGCCCAAAAAGAGGAGACTTTTTTCAAATCAAGAACATGTCTGACATTAGTGAGTGTCTTCACCACACCATCATGCATCTTTATTCGGATCATACCTGTACCAACAACTTTGCATGAAGCATTGTTGCCCATCAAGACAACTCCACCTTCAACTGAATCATATGTTGAAAATCACTCCCTATTGGGATACATATGATAGGAACAACCCGAATCTAAAATCTATTCATTTGCATGTTTGGAATTATTGTCAGTTGCAACAAAAATAGTTCCATCATTTTTATCAGTAGTAACACTAGTTTCAGCTATTTCATCCTCAATTTTCCTTTTACTCTTCTCCTTATTTTTCAATTCATAACACTTTGATTTAATATGGCCCTTTTTATGACAATAATTGCACACCAAATTTTTATGTTTGGATTTTGACTTCGAACGGGTCTAACTACTACAATATCTCTCTTCTTAGATCTAATCCGAACAAACAAGCCATCAGCCTGATTTCCACTAATTTTCCCAGTAATATCTCTACTATCTGATCTTTAGAATTCAGAATAGATTGAAATGTTATTATGGGACACAATTTCTTTTTCCATAAAGCATCGTATTCGGAAAATACTTAAAAGACTGGGGTAGGGAACATAAAAGTACAAACTCTGCTTCAAATAGAGTCTATTCTATACCGACTTCTTCATATGTAGCATCTTTAATTTTTCACACAAGCCTTTAGCTGTGGTCTCAGCAGCAACCTCCCGAAAAACCTCATCGGACAGGTTCAAAATGACATAGATGTCGGCTTCTTCTTCTTTCCTTGCAACGCCACTTCTACGCCACCCTAGATTACAATGACTTCCATCTTGAGATGCCACATGCCGAAGTTGACACTCCAGTTAAATTTCTCTACTTATGACTTTGTTATCTTCATATCTTTCATCAAGCTATAAAGAAACAAATAAACCCAAAATATTCTTTTCTGATGTGGAAGATCAGACTGAACTGCAACCACAAAGCACACTAAGAAATATTCTTAGCTCTGATACCAATTTGTTAGGATCGGGCCAAATCCTCAAAGACAAAAACAAATAATAATAACAAAATATGTAGAGAAAATAACAAATAACAACACAAAGAAGTTTGGTCAATTAGACCTACATTCAAAGGCAAACACGAGCAAAATTTTATTAATATGAAGAAGAATATAGGTCTTAGAGAATTACTTCACAAACCCAAGAGAGAAAGAGAGAATTTAAGAGTATATAAATGATCTCTTGATTGGTGCACTTGAAACTAAAAACCTTGGCTTCTATTTATAAATTTAAAGGAAGGCAAAACTTCCTACTAAAAATCTGTGCGATACAAGTCACCCACCTAACACCCTTAATTCTAAAGTGTGCAAAAATATGAGCTCTAAAGAATCTGAAGAGAGAGGCAGATAGAAGGAGCAAAAAAGTAGAGATAATGAAGCAGAATCTACAACCCATACACCTAGGTGAAAAAAAAATGGAGAAAAATTTGGATCACACTCGTAACACCACACAAAAATTTGGATCACACTCGTAACACCCCACATCCTCAGGTTGTTTCACCTATATTTGAGAAATGCCACATCAAATATCACATGACTCCAAAACATTAAGGTTTTGTTGTCATTTTATGCTTTTTCGTTTTCTCCCTTTTTTTTTATTGCAGAGGGACACTATTGTATTTTCATTTTATGAAGTAATTAATATGGAAAAATTCAAAAGCATCCTAAGTATACATTTGATAACAATAACCTCTTTTTTTGCTGATGTGTAGTGGGAGAAAAAATGCAAGGGCACTGAAGGTTGAAGGATCTCTTGGATTTTTGAATGATATCTCAAAAACCTAAGATGGGGTGAATTAGGTTTTTATAAACTTTTTCAAATCAAATATCAAATCAATTATTGTAAATTTAAAACTATTTTGGTTTGGACAATTTATCAAACACTTAACATGTAAGATATGATATATAATGAAATTCAACAAGATAGGGCAAGAAAAGCTATAATCAAGCAAGAGACATAAGATTTATAGTGGTTCAACTCACCCTTGTAAGTCTAGTCCACTACCTAAGGTTTTCTACCTTAGGATTTAACCCAAATCCACTAATATCAATCAATAGTACATACAAGGGTTACAAACCCAAATTTTACAAATAATCTTCCAAGGATTTTGTATCACAAAGACAACCCAGACAATCTAAACACAACTAATCAAATTATAAAGACTTGAAATGAGTACAAAGAACACTTCCCTTTTGGAGTAAGATGAATACAAGATGAGCCCTAGAAATCCTCTTTTGATAATTCTTGAAAAATGAATTTAACCTTGAAGACTTGTATAATTTTTGCTCTTGAATGTTTTTGAGATATTTTGGTGCAAAGAGGTATGTGTTTCAGGTGGAGGAAATGGCTTAAATGAGTTGGAGAAGAAGGAGAAGCATAGGCCAAATTTTTGACCGTTTAAAACTAATTCCAGAAAGTTTGGATCCTGATTTCGTCAGATTGGATTGTCCAGACAAGGAAAATTCTGGGTCCGAAGTTTTTCCGGTAGCATTTTGGATCCTGATTAGATCAGATTGGATGGTCCAAACAAGGTAAGTCAGGGTCTAAAGTTTTTCCAGTAGCTTTTTGGATTCAGATTTAGTTAGTTTGGATGGTCCATGGACGGTCAAGGTTCGAAAAGCACAGTTGACCAAAACCATTTGTACTTTTGATTTTATAAAATATAATCAATTAAGACCAATCAAAAAACACTTTAATAAAATATTTTTGAAACATACTTATATGAAAACATATATTTTGAAAGTTTTAAAGAATATTTGATAAAAAAAATATTTTTAGTGCAAGAATCATCATTAAAAAGACTTGGTACAAAAATTGGACTAAATAACTCAACCAACTTTTCTAAATTATTTCTTCAACCTTGAATCCTTCAATATCATAAAATCTTAAACTCTTGGACAACTTCACACTTGTAAGTATATTCTTTTTCATGAGGCACTTTGATGTAATCCAAAAACTTCCTAAAATAGATAAACTTGAAGCAACATTAATTTAATTTGTTATCATCAAAATAAAGTTAATTAAAAGCCTATTAGGGCTTTCAATATCCACAAGGAAACAAACTCTGACTATGTAATAGTTTTAACAAAAATTATCATTCTTTTATTTTTGCTTTTAACTTCTCAAATTGTGTTGTGCGTTCACAAAATTCTACAAATGAACTGAAAGTGGACCTCAATCACATGATGTGCACATTGGTATAGCTATTGGAATGACTGCAACAACCCCTAATATTTTATCAGGTTTGTATTTCCAGTTGTTTGACCAAGTTGAGTTCATTGTGGGAAATTCAGTTTAACTACAAGGATAATCAATATTTTGATCAGGTTCTTTTGGCAATCAAAATTGCATCCATTCTATTTTAATGCATGGATCACTTGGCTTATAGTTGTGCTACCATTAGAAGTGTAAGTTCTTCTTAAAATACTATTTTCTTGTAAGTTTTTTTCATCCTTATGCCTTTTCCTTCTTGTTTCTAGGATATTGAAGTCTTATTTAGTTCATTAGTTCTTATAATTCTGTTGTGCACAAAGCAAAAAAAAAAAAAAACAGTTAACGATGAGCTATCTCATTGCAGTGGTTTTAAGGTTTCAATATTAATGATAAGTTATTGTTTGTATTACAGTCATCTATTTCTATTCCACTAGATTCTACTGTTAGATTTATGCCTTTTCGTTTTTGATTTGATTTCAAACATGTCCTATAAAGTGATTTCTTAAGATTGATTAGGAGAACTAAAGAACAAAAATTTAGAAGCTTTGAAACTCTAAGACTATTGACAAGTGAGCTTCATCATTATCTTTTTAATATGAAAACTAAGGATAATAACATAATATTTTACAGCATCCTTTGGTCTGTCAAAGCTAATATACTGTTATTTTGAGCAATTTGAATAGTTTCTATGCAGCAAGATATACTTGAATTGACTAAAATAAAACAAGTCAAGCTCGAGGATTTTACAAGGTTGAGAAGAGGAAATGAACAGTCATGCATGTAGATTGATTGGGTTGCAATCTAGTTTTGGTATCCTGGTCTTGTAGATATATGTAATTCTTTGTGAATAATATACAAGAGAAATTCTTCTCCTAAAATGAACACTAAATCTTCTTTCAGTTTCTTTGTTTTCCTTCCTTTCATGACTTTTATTCCACATACCAGTCTTCGGCTTCTTTTGCCTACGCTTTCTCTCCTGGTGATTAATTGCCTATACTTGCTTAATTTATTTATTTCCTCACCTTTTTATGGTCATTGACATGGTGTTTTTTATATTTCTTGACATCTACCATTTCAATTTGGTTTCTTAGTATCCCTGCTGACCTTTTACACTGGGATGTACCCCAGTTGTTTCAGCTCATCCCAAAGACAAATTAAAGAGCGAAGTACAACATATATTTTACGCACATAAGTGCACCAAGGGAAAAAAGGAAAAAGGTAAAAATAATCCCCTTGTTGATCTTAATGTCTATAATTTAATTCCTATCCTGTTGAACTGTCTCGTAGTGTTTTCAAATGTAATATATCCGACTTGGATGTTGTATGCATCTCTGGATGAAAGAATTTCTTTTTGCAAGGGAAGCATACAAAATACCTCCTCAAATGGAAAGAGCAATTCACAAGGTATACTTCACTCATATGATCCTATGTTCTAGTTGTCCTTGTATGCTCTGTATTAATATGCATCCCATTTAGTTCCTTTAGAGGGCATATAATTGTACCACTCATCCTATGTATTCGATCTGGGGATAATGGATGCAGCTATCTATTTTGGTTGCCAAATTATTATTTGAAGTTTGAGTATACGTTGTTCTCAATGTTTTCGTGAGTACTAATTTTTGATTTCCCTTACTTCTCTAGGTTTGTGGAATCTCCCTCAAATCTCTTCTTCAGTAGAGAGAGACAGTGGATGAAATATTCGTTCGGGGGCACCACCACCATGGTTCAGTGGGACTGAAAGCAACGATTATGATATTAAGCTAGAAGCAGGAATATGTAACCTTGTCAAGTCTCAGTGCACTCCTGTAAAATCCTTCAAATTTAATCCAAAAAGGGTTGGAGCTGCTTGGGCAGAGAGACGGAAGATTGAGCAGGAGCTGGAGAAAATAGGAGAGCGTGTGAGTGAACATGTTGATGCTGACTGGCTGCCAAACTTTGCAAGAGTTTGGCATTCGGGTAGTAGGAAGGAATCAAAAAAGAGTTTCAGCTGGAGAAAAAAGTATCAAGCAGAGCTGAAAATCTACTTGAGAAGCCAACACAATTACAACCTTATTTCAGCAAAAGAACGGTGAGTTCTCTCTCTCGTGTGGTAAATCACTAAGTTTCAAATCTCTGTTGCTTTTTCCAACGAAGTTTGAGTTCTGAAACTAGTATGTTACCAAAGCTTTTTATCCTTTTCAATCAAATTATGTTCCAATTTAAATGCCTTGTCTCTGACACAAAGCAAAAATTTCCTAATTCTTTTTTATGTAGTCTGACCGCTGTAATTTATGACATTCAAATTTGGTAGTGACCAGTGCTGTAGTGTATGGCAACCAAGCTAATGTTGTCCTCTGGTATATTTGCTTCTGTATCTACATCTATCTATTCATGCTTGATTCCGTTAAAGAGCTGTTCTCAAAAAGGCAATGTTAGGTAATTCTTTTTGGAGCACATGTTGGAACCGAAAGCTTGGCTTCTCTTTTCATATGTAGAGTCACCCTCTTTCGGTGTAATAAGGTACAATTCAATAAGTTGAAGGGTTGTACTTTTAATCCCGAAATAAGTATATTGTATTGTTTGGGTATACTTTTATTCACTCCCAAAATTAAGAAAATTGAAGGGCTTCCTGGAAATGTATAGGGTCAATTGGTATATAGAAATGGACTAATTGTTAGAATTGAGTTTAAATGTGGAGTAGGTATAGAGTCAAGGGGGTTCCAGAAATAGAGATACTTCCCTTTTCCCCTTTTTTCTGATAATGAATGAAATTTTTAAGGCACTTTGATACCTGTTTTTCTGCATATTCATTTGTCACATGTTGACTGCTTTCCCTTTCTGTTAAGCAGTGTATTAACCTATCCTTTTAATCACTCTACAACAAAGGGATCAGATGAAGGAAACATCAAACGCTTGACTGATTGCCTGGCATATAGGACTATAGATAACTTCTTGCACCCTCTCTCCATTTGATCGTAGCTTGTACAATTTTTGGTGAGGATTTAGATTATATTAGTTGGTTGAGATCTTAGGGAACTTCTGCTTTGACTTTGATTAAAAAATGGCATATTGCAAATATCTGAAGGTTCTTCATTGATTAGAAATGATTCTTCTTTAAAGATCAAGCAAATTCTTTTTCTGGGTAAGTATATCCTTTTAAAACTAATGTCTTTCCAATATATTCCTTAATATCAATACTGAAATCAAAATAAATTTACACTAGAAATTTGAAGGATTGAAGAGCAGCCCAAAGATAACAGCAATTGGGAAAGTCGAAACGTATCTAGAGACTTGTGCTCGTAGACGATCACTGCCTTTGGAGAAGTCGTCGAAGTTCGATGTCTATGCTGTAATCCCGTAGTCTTAAGATTGAGAAAAAAACAAATTCTCCTTTGGTAAGGGTAAGGATAAAAACTTAAAAGGTTGGTCGAAGATTAAAAGATAAACAGAAAAAGGCGAACTTATGATTTTTCTTTTTTACAAATAGTGTTTAAGTCAGGTTTACACATACACACACATGCTGATTATACCGCTAATAGCTGTAAAGAGGTTGTAAAGGTTGAACTTGATTCTCTTCTTTTCAAGCTGCAAATCTTATAGAGGTTGAACTTGATTCTCTTCTTTTCAAAAGCTGCAAATCACATAACCTGCTTTTCTCTTCTATGCAGTTATGTTAGTATATGTGATTCTAATGGTTGGAGTTTAAATTTCATCAAATAAAATAATGCAGTTTTTTTTTTTTTTTTGGAGGGGGGAGTAAACACCAATTTTTTGTAACCTAAGACTTGTTTATCTCATCTAAAAACAACATCCTCCCTCATGACACCTACAACCTCTGGAGTTCAAACGAGCCACCCATCTGCTATCATAGTTTTGCACCTCCTGTTGGTTTTTCAAACTCCAAAATGATGAGTAAGTTCCTTTCCATTCGTTTCATGGCAATGACTTTTAGTTTTGACCCTTTTACAAAAGTTAGGGCTTGAGATTCAAGCTTTAGGTTGGAGTATGTTTAAGTTCGTTTCTTCTTCTTCTTCCTTTCTATTTCATCAAAACTGATAGTACCCTTCTATTTCAAAAAAATTCTTCAAATTTCTTTTCTAGAGTTAATGATGCTAGCCCAAGTAAGAGACTAGAATAGAAACTTTTGAAATTGTTGTGCTTGATTTCAAATTTTTCTGTGGAGTAAATGATTTAAGTTTCAGAATTTCTAAAATCTTGATTTACTATGGCATGCCCTGTTTTATGGCTGCTTCCTATTCTAGGATTTCTTTCACACTTCTTCTGAGTACTGTGAAGTTTTTTTTTATGGAATATGATGATCGTTTGTTGATTAAAAAGAAGGGAAGATGTTGTAGGATAGGAAGAAGGGTGATAGCAGAACTTAAGACCAGGCTATCTCCAATCTCTCTGATCTTCTCTTTCACGAAAACTGGGTAGCAGAACTTAAGAACCTTCTCACTAAATTCCTACCATTCTTCTCCTTGATCCCTAAGGCAAAACTGCAAAAATTTTTCATGAATTGTTGATACAATAGCTAAAATACCAGATACATCTGATCTTCAATTTACCTTATGTAGAGAAATAGTGCGATTGACCAGTGCTAAGAATTAAACTTTCCTTCGTCATATCGGGGTTGGTCAAGGAGGTGAGGAGACTTGATGACAAACTACTTCTTGTGGAGATTAACGGTGGAGCGCAAACTCCATCTTTCTTTGAGAAATCTCCCAGAATCTCTTTGATCATTTCAAACTTCTATTATGATGCTATTTTGGCTATTAGATTACTTCTTTAATTAATAAAAAAAAAGGGCAACAATAAACAGAATACTACTTTCTAGAGTGATTGTGTTCCTTGTAATAGAGGCTTAACGGATAGAAATCATATGATTTTGTTGAGATGGTGCTAATTTCTTTTGTATCTGATGAATTTACTGATGGCCTTGGTTCTTTCATGTTGAATTGCACATCATCATATTTGTCTCTCAAACCTTGACAATTTATTCCATCACTGTAGAGGCTTGGATTAGAAATAAAGTCTTGAAATCCGATACGACCTACAAGCATTTCAACCACAACAGACATGGTAGGCCACAGTGTATCAGATGGATTAGTGCACAGAAGAGCCACTTTGATATCATTCTTAGAGCTTCTTCCTTGTCAAAGTAGGAACCCAATCTTGGATCCCCTAGCTCCCCCAAATTTCCTCTCTTTTGTAGAACAAAGGAATGGAATAAACACATACATTAGATTGTGAAGAACTTTCACAGTGCTGAAATCCAGCAGTAGATAGATAGAAAATCATTTCATTCTTTAGTCTAAACCCTTTATTATTTTGGATTGTAGTGCAAGAACATTTCCTTTTGACATAATGTCAAAGAATGAGAAGGTTTAGGTTTGGTAATAAAGCTCATTATTGAATTATAACTTGGAACATTTGCTTTTCTCAAATTGAAAGAAAGTTAAATTCTTGTTTTTCTTACCCAATCAAGAAGACAGACATCTAATGCAACCATACCAAAGCTGTATACGACAATTTTTTTTTATGCATTAAACATTGTTTCGATATTAAGGGTCTCTAGCATTTTAGTAATGGAATATCTGCTACAGATGAAAACTTGGGCAAAGGCAAAAAGTTAAATTGTTCAAAACATAGCGCCTTTAATTAATTATGCATTACATTGTCGGTTGAGGACATAAACCAAGTGCAGTTCATTCTCAAGACAAGTTCAAGACATAATTCTTCCTAGTATAGAAATGGGTAAGATACTGGATAGAACTAAACTAGACAACAGGGGGAAGGAATCAAAGCATTTAGCAACATCATTATGGGTAGTCATGAAAGCAACCTTTAGCAGCAACAAACAATTCCTGATCTTTTCTTGTTTTTCTTGATGTCACCAACCAACAACACTAAAAATATGACCATAAAAGGAAAATTTTGAAACATAATCCATCTAGAGAAGAGAATAATTCACTTTCTTCTTAGATAACTACCAGAAATGAACCATTTTTCAAAGGTAAAAATTCATTGAAAAATCCAGTTTTCAATGAAATTATCATCGAAAAAATTTCCTTACTTCAAAGCCATAGATAAAATCGTTTTCAATAAATTATAACTTGTAGCTGAACCCTTTTTTTTTAACAATTGACTTTCATTGCAATGTTTTCAACAAGTTAAACATATTGTTGAAATAACTTTTAATGGATGACTTCTGTTAAAAATTTGTTGAAATTTTCAACTAATTAAATCTAGAAGTTGAAAAGATTTTTGATGAATTTAATTCATTGAAATCAAAATAAATGTGACCATTGAAATTTTTTTCAGTGGATTTAATTCATTGAAATATTTGTTTAAATTTTCAACAAAGGGAATCTACTCGTTGCAATTTTTCAACGGATAAAGTTTTCTTGAAAATTTTGTTGAAATTTTTAACAAATGAAGTGTAATTGTTGATAGGTTTAAAATATTTTCAACTAATAAATTTAGGTTGCAAATTTTGTTGAAAATTGACATATTTCTTGTAGTGGACCAAAGCATTTAAGAGTGCAATTTCTCCATATTCGTAATAGTAACAACTAGCTTTAGCAACACTTGATAATAACAATTTGTTTTTTTAGCAACGGTCAGGAATACAAATTAATGTAGGGCAGTAGTGATTTAGTTCTTGCCATGAACTAAGTACCTATTACACTGGGGGCATGACTCAGATCAGCTATTTTGAAAGACAAGGGGAAGCTAGAAATAAATCCCCAAGATACAAACAATTTGTATAAATTACAGGGTATGTATACTTGAGTCCCCAAATTGCAAAGATAGGATGAACATGTAAAATTATTTGCAGACAAGAACCCAACTTAGTTTAAATTACCAAATTTAGTCTTCTTGCATAATAGCATTTCTCTCATGAAAGGACTCCGTTTTTGGGGCTTCTCTGTAAATATGAAAAAGACCCCAGTGAAGAAGTACTATTAATTCCAGAAAAGAGATTCACATATGCTACTCATAATATGGCAAGATTTGATTATTTAAGCTTCTTATTATGAGAAATAAAGATAAAGGAACCCATTTCATTCAAGCTTCTAGCTTCTATGGTATTCTGGAACCCTGACTGAGGCGATGACAACTATGTGGATCCAAGAAGCTGAGCTCGTCTGAGTTGTCTGAGCTCAGAGAGAGAGAGAGAGAGAGAGAGAGAGAGAGAGAGAGAGAGAGAGAGAGAGAGAGAGAGAGAGAGAGAGAGAGAGATAGAGAGAGAGAGAGAGAGAGAGATGAAGCAAGAATGAAGTCTGATCTCAGGAAATTTGAGATTTTCCTTTGTCGAATAGAAACGACTTTGTCTCAAGTTTGTTAGAATTCAAACCATCCTTCCGTTAAGTTTAACATTCGACGACGCACTCATAGCAAAAGCTAGAAATTCTATATTATATATATTTATTTATTTATTTGGCTGATTTGAAAAGAAATGAAGGAATGAATTATTCTTAAAATGGTTTTATCAATATTAATAGGCAATATGCAATTTTGATTGCAGGTTTTATTTGATTGTAGAAGAATAGGAAGTTTCCGTAGACACATTAGGAATTTGTTTCTTTCATGCCACAAACCCAAACCAACCTAGTGAGCTATCCCTTCTCCGCCCATTTCTTTTCTTCCTAAAAGAACTTCCAGCGAATTCATTTTACCCATCTTCTTAGTTCTATTTTCCCCTTCTGACTTGGTTTCAGGGCTTTTCAATCATATATATTGAAAAAAGGGAAGGAACCCGAGGCTTCACCATGGCATCATCATTGACATATAAATATATCCCACTCTGCTAATACACTACCCTGGTATTTTCTTATCAAATATTACTTGATGAGAGATTTTATTTGAGTTCAATTATATATATAAATCAGTGACAAAATTTTTAGGAACAGTAAACATTTAAAAGAAAGAAGAAAAGAAGTTTATAAATATGCCATCCCACATAGTTGCGCCTTTTGCATTGTTGTAGACAACTTTGGTACCAACTACAAACCAATTGGTTAGATATGGTTGGATACACTTTCTGGTAAGACTCATATTTAACTATGGACTGAAGATTGGTTGATGCTGAACTGAGAGGTAATGAAACCACCTCTAATGCCCTTGTCCTCTCCAATGAATCAATGACCTCCACTATGATTAGTTATGAGAAACCAAACTGATTCTATGTTTTTGGGCAAAAAGTAAAAAGATGGAGGGCCTTAAAAGATTAAAAAATAAATAAATTTAGAGAGCTTAGAGAAACAAAAATGAAAATCTTTCTGAGTTTGAAAAATTTTGTTCTGCAAGTTTTTTAAAAAAAATTTTAAGCAGTCAATGATGATGGGGGTATGGCAGAACTCTACCAGTTTACTAAAAGCATAAATTATTATAAACACAACAAGGTGGAAATAAATCCACTTCTACAATTCAGATATCATTCTCAAACTAGGAATTTTCATTCTATCTAGTTGACATAGTTCTCTCGCTCTAGGAGGAAGCATAAGATATGAGCTATAGTATAAGCAATGACAATAATCTTGTGCTACTTTTGCAAGATAATTTCCCTTCTTTGTAAATATGTATGATCTTGAAATCACATCTGGACTTAAGTAGGCCTATCTGGTAAATAATCCTTTGAAGTATCCATGGTATTGAATAAGTTCCTTCCATCATTGAGACAATCATTTGAGAATCCATTTGTACCGATACTATTGGGATTTATGCCCAAAAAGACCAAATAAATATTTTCTGTTATTATTAATTTAATTGAGATGTTGTTTGAATTATTTTAATGCATATTTTTATTTCATACAATAAGGTCCAACTTGAT
>JAWZTD010018509.1:3533-19830 GCA_035221335.1 Echites panduratus
GTAATTTGAGTTTTTTCAAACTTAAGTAATTTGAATTCAATATTTTTCAAAACTTAGTAAAATTTTAAATCAAACTACAGTTAATAAAAAAATATATTAGAATTATATGTTTGGAAATTGGAAAAAACCACCTTGAGATGGTGGGGGAGGGGGGGGGGTTTAGCAGTGACCCCAACCAAATTTATTAATAAAAAATTATTAAAATTACAAATTAGGAGACTTATTATCCCTATTATTGAAAAATTATTAATAAAAAATTATTGATACATTAAAAATAAAAAAATTACAATTATCTATTATCCCTTTATGAAGTTCATTTTCCATAAAATCTCAATCATAATAATCAATTAGAAGAGTCATTTCTTGTACCCTTTTTTTTTCTTCTGATTTGATCCAATCCATGAGAGGTTCCAAAGTATCGAGTACCACTTTTCTATTCATTTTGTCTTAACCCATTTTCACTGAAAGCACTTTCGAATGCCATGATAGAAATAGGAGGAGTCAATACATCCTGTGCCAATCTCGATAAAGTTAGATAAGTGGATTGCTTTAATTTCCACTATCCCAGAATGTTAAAATCGGAGTTTTTGCTACTCATTATCGCTTAAGCGGTAATATTATAAATTGCCAACATACTCAAACAGCCACTAAAAGAAGATGATGATGACGATAAACGTCCCATCAAAGATTTCTTGTTGAGATTCATGATCGTCGATCAACGGTTGAACTTTGTGGATCGAGATCGCCGTATGATCTTAGTGGCTCCATGGTTTGTACTTGGAATTGATGATTGATCTTGGCAGGATGAAAGTAGAACATCCAAGTGAGACCTCACGTAAGCCTTGATCTGCTCTGCTTGGACTTGCCATGATACCTCTCTACAAATGTTGAGATACAAGCAGTGCTAGTAGTCGATGATTGTCTCAAAAGTTGAAATCTTGAAGTATGAACCCATAAAAAAAGTAACACAATACAATAATAGAATATCTTTATAATATTTTTTAAAAAATTTCCATGACTTCTACCATTTGACTGTGATCACTATGGTCCTTATATTATCTAAAAGCATGACATACTTGAATTAAAGTTGAAATCATCTGATGGATGGTAGGATCATATTGATCAGAATATAATTGTATAACTTCCTTAAAAGTTTCAAAAAGGAGAGACAATGGGGTCATTACAAAAAATTGAGCTAGTTAAAGAGGGGAAAACCAGTACTATTATAAAATTGAATTAATTGATTTTTATAAGGAAGAACACTTTCTATTATATCATGGGTGAAGTTCCATTTATGTTAGCATCTAACCTAAATTTTTGTAACTTAAACTTTGATCAAGACAAAGATATTTAAATTATTATGCTGTAACGAAAGAAGTCTTAATAAACCAAATTATATCACAAATAATAGTAACTATATCTACAAGTTTGTAGTCATTTTTAACAATTAAATTCAAAACATGACATGTACATCTATTGTGAAAAAGCTTTCCATCAAATAGGAGATTTTTTTCACTTACAAGAATTGGAACACTAGCATCATTATTTTTTGCATTGTCAAAAGAAATAGAAAAAATTCTCTACAAAATATGATATTTTGGATAAGTACATAAAATAAATTGTGCAATATTAATATAACAATGAGGTTATTCAAAAGGTCTAAAACAAATGATTCTTTTTTGAAGAATCCATTCATGGTCAATTCAATGGCAAGCAATACACAAATAATGCAACTTAGTAATGGTTGCCCAAAAATCACAAGTAACAGCAAATTTTGTATCTTTTAATACTTTAAAATGAATGATAAGATTTTTTTTTCATACTTTGAAAATATTTAATAACATGACTTTTAAGTGTAAATCTAGGGATTCTACTTAGTGTCGGTTGTAGAGACCTAGTAACTATTCTATTAAAACTTTCTGTTTTTGCTATGCCAAAAAAGATTTCTTTCAATAGTAATTTCTTCCCTAGCATTTTTTTTATCAAACCTAAAATTACCACTTACTTCCCCCTTCCCCCAGTTATACTAATTTGTTTTAGTTTTAGCAAATCCTCATTAAAGTCGGATTGCTCATTTTTCAAATGTGGTCAAGGTTCCTATCTCACTCCCACTTTTATTAGCATATGTCTTCCCACAAACTGTACAAGTTGCCTGCCTTTTGACCCTCTTTTTAAAATAATTTTCCATACTAATGATTTTTTTTCTTTAATCCAACATGTGCTAGAGGAAGATGCTCCTCCTCGTCCTACATAAATAGTGGGTGTCGGTATTTCTTGAATATCATCCAGATCAATATTACCACCTAAAGTCTCTATATCGTAGGTTCGGGGAAATAGGTTCTACTAGCATACTCACAATATCTAGAAAATTCTTCATTAATATTAAAGTGATGGGAGGATGAACGAGAGCTATCCATTTTTTAAAATAAATTAGATAATGAAAAAAATAAAACTAAATAAAAGTAAATAAGCATGCAATCAAGTAACAAATAAAAACAAATTCAAATACATAAAAGCAATCAAGAAAGAAATAAAAAGCAATTCAAATAAATAAAACTGAATAAATAATTAAGTAGGTATCAAATAAAAATAACAAATTAACAAAACTACCAAATTAGAAGATAAGTAGAGAAAAATCAAATTGAAATTCTAAAGAATTAGTTGGAAATTGTGGAAAATGGAAACTCTAAATTTCTTCACCAATTCCTTCTTGCCAAAAACTAAATTTCCATACCAAGACACTAAGAGAGAAGCGAGATTAAAGAGAAGTAAAATTAGGGAATGAATAGAGTAGAGATTAGAGTTTTTTTTTTGGTGATTTTTGAGGGTTTGGGGGGATATTTATAGTTTTTTTTAGAATGACCGTTAGTGGCATTTCTATAATTTTTTATTTTATTATTATTTTTTAAAATTTAAATGGCTATAACGGGCTGGTTCGGTTTGTGGGTTGAAACGGGTTACAGGCTTGGTCGAGTTTCAAAAAATGTGAACCGTATGAGTTGGGTCGGGTTAAATACTATTCATATTGGGCTAATGGTGGGCAGGGCTAGATGGTTTGTTTGCCATTGAGTAGTATAGAGTATTAATAGTGCACCGGAAGTTTTCCAGGAGTGTTTCATTTGGAAAAATCAAAAGGGTATAATAGAAAAAGAAAATATTTATTGTTGAATTGGACATATTTTTGAAGGAAAATGGTGAATTTTGTCTCGAAAGATTTACTTTTAATCATTTTGCTGCTTAAAAATTTTTTTTTTTGCTCATTTATTTTTAATTGTTAGCAATGGTAAACGGGTCAAGTTAACCCATGGCCAGCTCAGCTCTGCCTATCCACGTGAACAGTGTTTGAGCCCAACCCAGCTCACCAACCTATACAGTTCAATATTTCTCTAACCCGCCCCGCCTTGCTGGCCCAACAACACTTTTGCCCAATTTGATTATTGGAATTTTAAAAAATATTAAAAAATTAAAGAAATGCCACTAACAGTCATTTATTCAAAAAACTATAAATACTCCTTCCACATCTTCAAAAAGGGTTTTTCAACCTATCTGGTCTTACATGTTAGGGCGAAACTATGTAATGGTCCTACACTTTTTTTTTACGGTTATAACGGTCTCTTATGATTTTACGAGGTACCGTAACGCTCCAAACGCCCTTCTCCAGCCATTTTCAGGGCGGAGCAAGTCATGTGCTCAGCACGTGACTAACTACTAATTGAAACTGTCTTATTTTGAAAAGGTTTTTTGCTTATTTGGTTCCACATGTTTTTTCTCAACCATTATAATCCCTCATGAATTTACGAATTGCCATAATGATTCAAACAACCTTTCTCTGGTCATTCTCAAAGCAGGTCACTTGTCGGACATATGACCAACTAATGAGGGCAAGTAGGTCATTTTACAAAAACATTAACAATCATAAAAAATCTAACTCTAATTTCAATATACTTTTTTTTCTTCTTTTTCTGAAATCAAATTCATCGGCAGAGACAATCAAAGCATCAAGGTATGGTATGACGTGAGACAAAACTTCCTCTTTAAATTATTGAGAGTTGATAATATATTGCATAAGCATACTTATGCAATCTTATTCTAATTTCATCAACCACCGTCTTTCCTCTCATATCCTCAAGCTTATTCAGACAAGTTTCCTCATTTGCCATTGTAGCACTTTCTCATGCCTATAAATCACTGACTGATCTTCATATTATAAACACCTTCTTATCGGTCGAATTGTTTAGTTGGGTGAACCAGAAGTGAGTTCCATTCTTCTTCCTCGATAGACCTCTGTCACTTCTTCCCCTTCTGAAATTATCAAACAAACTAAAGCAACACTCCAAATTTTTTTAATTCCCCTTCTTATTTGATTTGGTGATCAACTCTTGGGGGTAAAGAAGTCAAGTTTCTTGCAAACTGAATGGTAAAGAGAGATTGAATAAATAATCTGAGTATGCCTTTAGAGGATTAATTAGGATGTAGATCTTAAATTGAAAAAAAAAGGTTAATCTAAATAAATTGCTCCCAAATGAGATTATTGTCAAAATAATGATATATGCTATAAAAATGACAAAGAAGACATTAAGCAATTAGATATCATTTTGTGGTCATTGTTGAGTTTCCTGGAATTTCTAGGTTCATTTCAATTTTCCACTAATTGATTAAATTAGAATTGTATTATTTTCTATCAACTCACCATTGTTAAAGAGAAATTGAAGAAATAAATTGGGTTTCCTTTGAAGGATTATTCACAATAAATTTGGATGAAAAACATAACTTGGGATTCCAAGTCACTAATAAAAAATGGGTGACAAATGTTCTTTCTTTTCTTAATATGACCTAGAAGTTAATTTCTAAACAAGCTCTATTACCAACTTACCACTACAACGATGGTAGTCAAATCATTAGCAAAAAAAAAAGAAACCTGAAAACCATAACACCAATGCTATTTGGTTAAATTAGAGTTGGATTTTTTATAGTGGTTAATGTTTTATAAAATGACATAGTTGCCATCATTGGTTAGTCATATCCTTGGCATGTGATATGCTTTGAGAATTGCTGGAAAAGAGTTGTTTGGACCGTTACGACAATTTATAAATTTACGAGAGAAAATAATGGTTGAGAAAAAACATATGAGACCAAATAGCTGAAAATCCTTTTTAAAATGACATATTTGTCCTTATGAGTTAGTCACGTGCCGAGCACATGACTTGCTCTGCCGTGGGAATGGCTGGAGATGGCTTGTTTGGACCATTGCTGTAACTCGTAAAATCATGAGGGACTGTTATAGTTGAAAAAAATATGTAGGACCATTACATAGTTTAGTTTAAATATATGGGACCAGATAAGCCAAAAACCCCTTCAAAAATCACCAAACAATATCTATTTCACTCTCTATTCTCATTTCTCTCCTACTCATTCTCCAATCTCTAATATTGTATCTTCTTGCTGTGAAAATTAAATTTTTGACAAGAAGAACTTGGATTTAGAACACTTCCATAATTTCCAACTAATTCTTCTGAATTTCAAGTTGGTTTTTCTCTGGTTATCTTTTTATCTTTATAATTGTTCTTTTAATTGTTTTTAATTACTTGTTAGATTTATTGATCCTTTTAATCTCGTTCATCTGCCCACCATATAAATATTGATGGAGAGAATAGACTTTCCTGAACCTGTTGAAGTAGAGACTTTAGCTAAGGATATTGATCTGGATGAAAGTCAAAGAAATACTAAGCCCCATTAATCGTGTTGGACAAGTAGGACCTTTTTCCTCTAGCTCATGTAGGACAAGAGAAAAAAAAATCACTAGTATGAAATCTATTTAAAAAAGAGATGAAAAAACAATTTGTAGACTTTTAGGGGGAAAATATAGTCATAAAAGTGAAAGTGAGATAGAAACCTTGACTAGGAATTTGAAAAATAAGCACCTTGATTATGATGAGGGTTTGAGAAAACAACAACAAATTAGTGTAATGCGGGGAGAGTAAGTGGTAATTTTTTTGGTGATCAAGAAGTTGTTAAGGAGGAAATTGCTAAGTGGGCAATTGAACAAAATCTTCCTTTAGCATAGCGGAAACCAAAAAGTATTAATAGAATGGTTATTAAGGATTTACAACCTGCACTAACTAGAGTTCCTAAATTCTTCACTTACAAGTGATATTCTTAAATGTTATTAAAATATGAAAAAAGATCTTATTATTCATTTTGATCATTTAAAAGATACAAAATACGCTCTTCTTGTGATTCTTGGATGGCCATAACTATGTTGCATTATTTGTATTTTACTTGTCATTGAATGGATCATAATTGGATTATTAAAAAACGAATCATTTGTTTTAGACCATTTGAATATCTTCACTCCCTATTAATATTGCACATAATATTTTATCAACTTGTCATGAATATCACATTTTGGAAAGAATTTTTTGCTATTTCTTTTGACAATGCCAAAAATAATGATGCTTGTGTTCCAATTCTTGTAGATGAATTAAATCTCATATTTGATAGAGAAATTTTCATAATAGTTGTGCATGCCACACATTGAATTTAAATGTTAAAAATGGCTACAAACATGTAAATGAAGTAGTTACTATTATTATGAAGTAGTTACTATTATTCTCAATATTGTTTGGTTTATTAATACATCATCCGTTAGAACACAATAATTTAAATATCTTTGTAATGAACAATGTTTAAGTTATAAAAAATATATGCTAGATGTTAGCACTAGATGGAACTTCATCAATGATATGATAGATGGTGTTATTCATTATAAAAATCAATTAATGCAGTTTTGCATTAGTAGTAGATTTTCTCCCTCTTTAACTAACTAAATTTTTGAAAGTGCCACTATTGTCTCTTCGTTTTTGAAAACTTTTAAAAATGCTACATAATTACTTTCTGGTCAATATTATTCCATCATCCATCATATGATTCTAAATTTAATTCAAGTATGTTATGATTTTAGTCAATATAGACACCAAAATGAACATAGTTAATGATAGAAGCTATGGAATAAAAAATATTTAAAATATTACAGAGATATTCCATTATTATATTGTATTGAGACAAGCATGGATTACTTGTACTACTTGTTTCCTGAAATTGAAGGAGAGTTATCATGACAAGTGAGGACAGAGCAAACCAAGGCATACATGAAGTAGCACTTGGATGTTTTATTTTCATCCTACCAAGATCAATTCACAACTCCATCTACAACCATTGATCCACCAAGACCTAGTAGTGCATCTTGATTAGAGAAGTTCAACCCTTTGGTCGACAATTATGAATCTGAACGACAATTATGAATCTGAACAACAATTGAGAATCATTATCATCATCGTTCACGGGTGGTGTCTTAATTGAGTTGGCAATTTACAACATTGCTGCACAAGTGACAATAAGTAGTGAAGATTCTGAATTTGACATTTTGGGATGGTGAAAATTAAATGAAGCTACTTATCCAATTTTGTCAATATTGACACCCGATGTTTTGACTTCATCGGTTTCAACTGTGACATCGGAAATTGCTTTTTAGTGAAAGTGGTCAAAAAGTCAACGAAACAAGAAGAATCATGGTACACGACACATCAGAAGCTCTCATGTTTGCTTCAGATTAGATCAAATCATATAATAGGCTACAAGACGAGGCTCCCATGGTGGATTATAATGAATGAGATTATTATGGAGATGGAGATTCATCAAGTGCAAATCCAAATTGAACTCAAGTGTAATTTCTTTTTTTAATATTTGTAATTTTTCAAAAACATGTCCATATTCCATATTTTTATTGTAATTTGTTTTTTAAGGATGTTTAGGTAAACAAATATAATTTTAATAATTTGTTATTAATGAATCTAATAGGGGTCAATGCCAAACCCCCACCATCTCTAGGTGGCTTTTTTCAAACAATTAATTTTACTATATTTTAATTAACTTTACTTTTATTTAAAATTTTACTAAATTTTTTTACTAAAGTTAAACTCAAGTTACTTAAGTTTTGAAAAGTATTAACTTTAAACTTTTAAAACTGTATGATGGAGATTGAATGGTGATTTCAAGTGAAGAATATATTGATTGGGGCCTTAGGAATCATTTGGTAAGGCTAAAAAAAGCCCAAAATTAAAAAAATAATGGCAAAAAAAGGGAAGATTAGAAACTGTTTCTTGCACTAGCATTGGTTTGATGTCCGACATATAATGCTCAATTTTTTTTTAAAAAAAATGTAGGATTGCAACCCGACCTGGCCCACAAAGGCCTAGACTGTCTGAGCCCCATTGGGCCTTGTTTTAGGGTTCTGGCCTGTCTCCCCACCAACCTAGCTCACGAAGAGTGAGCCAGTCCTTCAGCTTGCCTAGGCCTGGTCACCTGTTTTCCACTACTACCTTTGGTGATTGGTTATTAAAATTTTTTATTAACTTTTCTGATGCTCAAATTATTTCTAGGATGTTATTTTGGTCCTTTTTACTATAATTTTGGAAAGAAATTCAACAAAGTGAATGATCTTGTTTATTTTGTATTGTTTTATAGGCTTAACACTATTTTGGTTACTTATTATGTGAAATTTTGTGTTAGATGGTTTTATTTTGGATTGTTTTAGATACTATTTCATATGCTTCCTGTGTGAGATAATTTTGATATGAGTTTATGACTTCATTTTTATTCATCGAGGATGATAAATGATGGAAAAGAGTTGTTGCAAGGTGGTAGACTGGTATTGGAAGAAAAACATGTTGAATTTGTTGAATCTTTACTGAATTCTTTTAGGTGATTTTGAGGAACAAAAAACTTAACATAATATTTTACTTATCAAAATCATCAAAGGTAAATATTTTAAAGACCGAAAAAGTTAAAAATAAATTTTAAGGACCAAAATCATCAGAAATAAATGTTTGAGGTACTAAATTCATCAATTTTTAATTTTCGAACAATATTGTCTTCTAAAGGGCTATTTTCAGTTACCCATTTTTGAGTACAAAGATTTCTCACTTACCTACCTTTGTTTAACATTTCTTAATTACCCACTTTTGTATTCACTATTCTTCCTATACTCTCTTCTCCTTTTTATATATAAAAACAAAATAAAACTTCATTTTTATTTCCCCTAAACTTGTAATGAATAATTTATCCCCTCAATTACACCTTCAACCAACTAACTTTAAAATAAATTAAAAGATAAAAGTAAAAGAACAATAAAGATGTTTTTCTTTTTAGAAATCGTTTTACACTGAAGAGAATTTCATTCCTCGAGGTCATTATAGGAGCTATTCAGTTCACAATACACTGAGCAAGGTAAGGTATCCATGGTGATATTGGTTTTCTTGGGGGTTTTATATTATATTTAAGGAGAACAAATGGTGATGAGATTTATATGAGCATGTCCGAGGGATGTTGCACAGAGTTTTTTTTAGTTCGATGATGGAGAGGAAAAAGAAGAAAACAATCTAAAAAAAAGCTATTGAAACCAGTTTAAAATATTATGTGATTTCATTTAAATCATCCAGAACCAAAAATGGGGGAAAAACATGCACATATGTTTTAATTTATTTTTTTTAATTGGACCTTTAATTTATTATTATTTTTTAAAGAAACAAACCAGTAAAATTCACGAATAGCTGATTTCAGTGTAACCAGATACCTAATCAAGCTGCTTTTTATGTAATCAATTCAAGATATGATGCTGGTTTCATTTAAATCATCCCAAAAAAAAACAATGATATATATAATAAGAAACTAAGCTAGTCTATAGGTATGAATAACCTATTCTTGTGTAACCAGCAACATAATCTAGTTGCTTTCAGTGAAACCAGTTCAAAATATTTTTTTGACTTCAATGAAAACAATTCAAAATATTCTGCTGGTTTCATTTAAATAGATACATTTTTTCAATTTATTTTTTATTGCACTTTTGACTTGATATTTCTTTTTCAAAAAACAAGCTAGTTTAGATGCACGAATAGTCAATTTCAGTGCAACCGGTTGGATATACTTAGTCAATATCTGTAAAAGGATTGAACTAAAATATCCAGTTTCATCTATGCCAGTTGGTTACCTTGAGTCAGTTTTGCTTTATAAAATAACCATTCATTTATTTTTATTTTAATTACAATAAACAATGAAGAATAAGGAAATTATTTATTCTAAAACAGTACATAATACAAGGATAAGGAAAACAAAATAAAACAAATAACAAAATCTTGTCCGTTCAACAAGGAGACTGGAACATATTTATCTTTTCATCATAAGGATGACAAGGGGATTGCCGAAGCAATGGATTGCAAGAAGAAAGCAAGATGAGGAATTAAAGAAAAAACTTCATTGAGTGCAAGAAAAGCACAGTCTACAGGTACTTGAGGTAATATTGGGCTTGATGGAGAAGCTTAGGAGCATTATGAGAGGGGACTAAAGAAGAAACTCACTAACATGGGAGGAATCAATTCCTCTTGTTCCTTCCTCTTCAGAATCTGCTCCTCATCCATGCCTTGGACAACCTATGCAATTTTTTGAAAACTCTTATTCGAACATAATTTTTTGAGAAGATCTTTCACACCCAAATTTGAACTTGCTAAGTGTTGGAATTCATCCATGCCATTTGAGAAGATTTAAAGAAACAATTCGGAGAGAGCATCTTTTCTTCCCTTATAAGTGTTACAATGTAAACATCTACACCTATCTATAGTTGTTTGTGACTATTTAGCCAAAAAAGAAATATAAAAAGACCATTTAGATTTTTATAAAAGTACAATTGTTCACATAACCGAAAAGAGAAATCTTATTATCAGCAAATATAATGAGCCATTTCAGTGAAATCAGTTCTATTTTTGAACTAGTTTCATTGAAACCGGCCTACTAACTACTATTACCTTTCCTCCATTTTTGATTTTCCATCTCGTATTAAATTTTGCACATTGCTAACTAAAAGGATAATATATTCTTAGAACCTGGTAAAAAAAAGACTGTTAGTTTCTTGAAAAAGGACAACGGTTGAGATCACATAATCAGAGAGAGAAATCGAGTAACCAACTTATGTAATAAGCCATTTTTAGCTAAACCATTCTAACTTTAAATTGATTTCACTGAAATTGATTTCACTAAAACCGGCCTATTATATGAGCCGGTTACTGTTGCCTTTAATCCACTTTCGTTTTTGCCACACATATTAAGTACTATGTATAATAGATTGTTAGATCCTGGTAAAAAAAAAAAGACTATTTAGTTTCTTGAAAAAGGGCAATTGTTGAGATCACATAACCGAATAGAAAAAAGGGTGTAGCTGGCTCATATAATAAGTCGGTTACTGTTACCTTTTCTCCATTTTTTGTTTTCCCGCACGTATTTAATACTACATAAGTACTAACTAAAAGAATAATAGATTCTTAGAACCTGGTAAAAAAATACTGTTTAGTTTCTCGAAAAGTATTAAAGGCTGAGATCACATAACCAGAGAGAAATCATATAACCGGCTCATATAATAAGTTGGATTCAGTGAAATCGGTTCTATTTTTGAACTAGTTTCATTGAAAAAAGGCCTATTATATGAGTCGATTACTTTTACCTTTCTACCTTTTCTAGTTTTCTTACTCTTATTAAATCCTATGTGTTAACTAAAAGGATAACAAATTGTTAGAACCAGGTAAAAAAAAAAAAAAAGTCTGGTCATAATTGTCCAAAACCAATAAAATTTCTTAACTGGTTTCACTGAAATCTTCTTATCGGTTACTGAACTGATTTATCATGCACATGAAGCTAACCATCCTTTTTTGGGAAGTAAAATTTAAGGTTCTAAGAAAAAGGACAACGCATGTCCAATAAGCCAATTTCAATGTATCACCAGTAAGCCAATTTCAATGTATCGACTCAATTGCTAAAGCAATTTCCATATTGTTAACAATAAACAATTAACATGATAAAACCTTATATTCTAAGATCTGAAGAATTAGATAATATTTTTGTATGGTTTGAGTAAATATTTTCTAGTATTTACATTTAAGTTCTTAGGTTGCGTATTAGTTGTAGTAAATATATTTCTTTGTTGATAATATTGCTTACAGTAAATAGGATTTGAGCATTTTTTTTTAAATTTTAATACTTCATTACGTTGTGATATATTTAATACATATTCTGATATTGTGACATTATCCACATGACAAGTGGCATGGTGTGGAATCAAAGATCATCAAAAAGTTTTTCAAAATTTGAAAGTTTGCTTTATATATAAATATATAATAAATAATAGATATTGTCCTTTAAGATAACATATTAGATTTTTTTTTATTAAATAACATTTCCTTTTGGACACTAAATATATTTATACAATAACATATTTACAACAATTACAACACATATATAAACTCCAGTTAACAACAATAGATTCAATACTTAATAACAATTTAATTTAAAAAATTGTATTAATAGTCATTAATTTATTTATTTATCCCATAACAGTTATGTGATACAAGGATAAGGAAAAATACAAAAATACTTTAAAAAATAAATTTAAGAATTGAAAGATGAATAGCTGGTTTAGACTCCCCTGTTGAAAAGGCAACATTCCCCATGAAGTCCAAAGACACCTATTTGTGCGAAGAACAAGTTTTTCCGTGAATACGTTCCTGACACATGGACTGACCTAGTAACATTGACTAGCTTCACCACTATTTGAAGAATAATAGACACATTAATTAGGAGCCCTATCAACATAATGAAGTGCATTCAAATACCTTATTTTTAAAAAACCAATAAAAAAAAGGTCTAATCAATAAGATAAATCATTTTTAAAAACATATATAAACATGAATTAAAGAATAATAACTAACCAACATACAAAAGCGCCAATAGTTCTAACACCCTATGGAGAGTCAAAAATGGAGGAAAGGTAACAATAATCAACTCATGTAATAGGCTGGTTTTAGTGAAACCAATTCAAAAATAGAACCTGTTGTTAGCTTATTGTATGAGACAGTTACGGGATTTCTCTTTCCAGTTATGTGATCTCAACCATTGCCCCATTTTGAGAAACTAAATAGTCTTTTTTAGTAGGTTTTAGGAATCTATTATCCTTTTTTAGTTAGTAATACATAGTATTTAATACTTGTGGGAAAACTAAAATGGAGGAAAGGTAACAGTTACCAGCTTGTATAATAAGCCTGTTACGGTTACACAATTTCTCTTCCCGATTATGTGATCCCAACCATTACCCTTTTGTGAGAAACTAAACAGACTTTTTTTTATTGGTTCTAAGAATTTGTTATCCTTTTAGTTAGTAATAAGTAATATTTAGTATGTACGGGAAAACCAAAAATGGATGAAAGGTAACAATAACTGGATCATATAATAGGCTAGTTTCAGCAAAACCAATTAAAAATGGAACTAGTATCACTAAAACTAACTTATTATATTAGCCAATTACAAGATTTCTTTCAGGTTATGTGAACTGTTACCCATTTATGAGAATATGAACAATGCAAACAACTATAAATAAGTGTGGATGTTTAATTTGTAACACTTGCAAGGGAAAGAAAAGATGATTTCTTAGAAATGTTTCCATACATTTCCTTAATCAACATGGATGAATGTGAATAATTCTCATGCAATATATATGTTCAAAGGAGTGATCTTCTCAAAAAATTACATGATCTATCCGAGGCCTTGTGATCAGTCGATTAGAAAATGCTCCGGAGGAAGATAAAAGCTAATGACTTCACTCTCTTCCTATTGTAAGAAACTCCAGAGCTTTTATTTTCAAGCATCGTCAAACTGTGCTCTTCCTACACCTATTGATGTTTTTTCTTTTGTTCCTCCTCAAGCTTTGTTCCTGCAATCCATTGTCTTCCCGATATCCACCTGCCATTCGAATAATGAATAGCTAAACCAGTTCCAATCCCTTTGTTGAATGGGTAGAAGTTTTTTTTTTTTTTTTTTTGTTCTTGTTTTCCTTATCCTTGTATTATGTATTGTTTTGGAATAAATAAATTCCTTATACTTCATTGTTTATTGTAATTAAAACAAAATAAATGGATGATTATTTTATAAAGTAAAATCGGCTCAAGGTAACCAACCTATTAGAAGACATCGGATCTCTTAGCTCAAGCATGCTATGGAAAAAAGCTATGTATGCCAAGTCAGTTACACTGAAATTAACTATTTGCTCGTCTACACTGATTCGGTTTCTTAAAACAAAAAATTAAGTCAAAAGTGCAATAAAAAAAATTTTTGAAACAACGTGCCGATTTAAATGAAACTGGCATAATATTTTGAATTGGTTTCACTGAAACCTTCTAGATTATATAGCCAGTTACACTTGAATCAGTTATTCATGCCAGTAGACTTACTTGGTTTTTTTTTAAAAAAAAGAAATATGTGGAGTGAAATAAAAAAATTAAATTGCAACATATGTGCCCTTTTTTCCCGGGGATGATTTAAATGAAACCTACATCATATCTTGAATTGCTTTCTGTGAAACCAGTTTGATTACATAGTCAGTTACACTGAAATCACTATTCATGCCTCTTGATTGCATTGGTTTCTTAAAAAAAAAAAGTTAAAAGTCCAGTCAAAAAAAAAATTGAAACATATATGCAAATATTTTTCCCCTATTTTTGGTTTTGGATGATTTAAATGAAATCGACATAATATTTTGAACTGCTTTAACTGAAAATGACTTGATTGTGTAAACGTTTACCTGGTAAATTGGCTTGTCTCGTATTGTTTTCTTCTTTTCCCTCTTTGTCACTGAACTTGAAAAAACTCCGTGCAACATCCTCTAGACATGCACGTAAGCATTTCACACCATTTGTTTCCTTAAACATAATATAAATCCCCCCCTAAAGAAAACCAATATCACAATAGATACTTTACCTTGCTCATTGTGTTATGAACAGAATGCCTCTGGTGACGACCTCTTGGAATGAAATTCTCTTTAGTGTTGAAGGATTTATAAAAAGAAGAACATCTTGATTGATCCATCGCTTTTAATTTTTTTTTCCATTGGACTTTTAACTAGTTAGTTTTTTAAATGGACAAAATTTGATTGATAGGGGTTAACAGCAATAAAGGGAGATGCGCTGGTTTTGTGGTTACAGTGGAGTCAGTTTGAGTTGGTTACTGTGGAATCAGTTTCATTAGGTGGAAGCTTTTTAGTCATTTTGTATTTTTCCACTCACATTTATTGATAAAACGGATTCAAATTGGGAAGCGGGTATAGGATGAAAAGTGAATGTGAAATTGGAGATTTGAAGAAAAAAAAGGGATACACTTGAAACTTACTCGTGCAGGTGGATAAAATTGGTAATTAACACTCTTCTAAAGTTAGACAAATAAATGAGATTTAGAGAGTATTATTACTATTCAATTTCATTTTTTGTTGAAAGCACAGGAATCCACCTATTTGAAGGAAGATTGGTACTTTTGGTCCTCCAATTTTTTTTTTGTTTTTACAAGTTTGGTCAAAAACCTTTTTTGTTTTTGTGTTTTTTTTATCTTCAACCTATTTTTTTCGTGTATTTGGTCCATATCAATTTATTTTACTTTTTTTTGTCCTCCACCTTTTTTTTACACCATTAGTCCATTTCACCTGAAAACATGTTTTTGAGTTTTTTAATCTATAAAAAAAGAAATTTTTATAAATTTCATAAGATAGATTATCATTTTGTGTCCTCCATCTTCTATTTTTTATGTCATTGGTCCTGAATGTAAATCCTTAAAAAATGAAAATTTTTACTTGAGATAAGATTCAAACCTTACTCTTTACATTTAAGTAAAAAAGTTCTAACCAACTCGACTACAAATAAAAATTATTTTTATTTTAAAATTTGATAGTCTATATTGTTTTCAATAAAATTTCTATCAAATATCAAATATAATCTCACAATAAATAACTCACATATCAATTTTCTATATTTGTATTTCAAAAATAGATGTTATATAAAATTTGTTTGTGAAATACAAATATAAAAAATTGATATGTTAATTATTTATTGTGAGATTATATTTAATATTTGAGATTAATTTTACTAAAAACAATATATATACTATCAAATGTTACTGGTAGTTGAGTTGGTTAAAGATTTTTTACTTAAATGTAGAGAGCAAGGTTCAAATCAAGGTTTTTAAACTCGAGAGTTTAAGTAAAATCGTTCGAGTTTTGGTAAAATCGAATCGTAAAATCGTAGAGTTTATATTTTAGTTAAAAATATTATATATATAATTAATATATCATCACTATAGAATAAATATCTCAATAAATATAAGAAAACAAATCTGAAATCCAATTTAATCAACTCCAAATAAAATGACAACAAAATAA